>PVIC010045864.1:0-14464 GCA_004025085.1 Thryonomys swinderianus
AAAACATGCGTTTTCTTTATCCAGTCTCCAGTTGGTGGGTATTTGGGTTGTTTCCAAGATTTTGGTTATCACAAACTGAGCTGCTATAAACATGGGTGCACATATGTCACTGTGATATGAATCTTTTAGTTGTTTCTTGTATATACCTACCAGGGGAATAGCAGGGTAAAATGGGACCTCTAATCCTAGTTTTTTGAGGAATCTCCACACTGATCTCCACAGTGGTTTCTCACCCACAGTGGAAAAGGGTTCCTTTCTCCCCACAGCCCACCAGCATTTGTTGTTGGTTGACTTCTTGACAGCAGCCATTCTTTGTGGAGTGAGATGGAGTCTCAGTGTTGTTTTCATCCGCCTCTCTCAAATGACCAGTGATGTTGAACATTTCTTCATGATTTTCTTGGCTGCTTTTACTCCTTCCTCTGAAAAAGTGTCTATTCATTTCAGATGCCTATTTTTGAATTGGGTCTTTAAATATGAGTGGACTGATTTTTTAAAGCTGTTTTTATACTCTAGATAGTGCCCTTTGTCTGAGAAACAGCTGGTAAATAATTTTTCCCCTATTGTCGGTTGCCTTTTCACCCTGCTAGTGGTTTCTCTTGCTGTGCAGACCCAGACTCATCTGAAGTGAGGGTTCCTCTCCTCTTGCTGTTGGGAGATGATGACCCATAATCCTGCAGTGGGAGAGAGGAGAACCCTCGCCTCAGTCGCGATCATGTGACAGTCAGGGTCATGTACCACTGTCTGCATTACGAGGCTTTGCTCATCTACCCAGTTCAAGTTTATTAGAAATCTTTGCTGTCTTCAAAACATTCACATAACAAGTTACCTGAAGTCCAAGATTTGACTGTATATTTTATGTCTCCTACATGAAGTCTGTTCCCCAGTGAGCACTGACAGATACAGAGGGAGCCTCGTTGGGACATAAATCTGCTTGTACAGAGTTGCCACTCACGTCTCAGGAGCCACACTGTGCTGACCCATCTGCGCCGGCTCTGGCCAGCAGAGCTCCAGGGGCCAGTTCAGGCTTCTCACCTCGCCGGGGTCACTAAGAAAATCAAAAACATCACAGACAAACGGCCAGCGAGAAGCATCCTGGTCACCAGTTATTTCCCACAAAACAAAGCTCAGCTGAACTTAGGCAGAGAAGGGACCGAACATGGGCGGAGCCCTCTGGTGGCCTGGGAAGGGGTTTTGTTCTCACAACACAGTCAGCCATCTTAACGTGAGCAGCTCAGCAGCATTTAGCGCAAAAAGGGGCAGCCACAGCCCCTTTGTGTTTCAGAGCTGTCGCCCCCCGAGGGGACGCTGCAGGGTGCCCTTGCTCCCCTCCGCCAGCCCCAGGCAGCCATCCATCTAATTCCCACCTCAGACACGTGCCCATTCTGGCCGCTCCGTGTAACAGCACCTTGCAGCATGCCGCCCGCCACCCTCTGCCCCTCAGTCCCCTGAGGGAGGCAGGTCGTGTGCACCCCCCAGATGTGGCACAGCCCCACTGCGCGCTCCGATCTGCGGGCTGCTTCTGCTGTGCGGCCACTGTGCAGAGGCGGCAGAAGACACGCATGCGCACATCCGCAGCTGTGTCCTTAGCGTGCCCTTCGCGTGTATATGAACCCGTCATGGAACCTTGCAGGGTCTGGATGCCATCTGCTCTGGGTTGTCGCCTGCACACCCCATACTTTCAGCAGCCCTAATGTAACTGACCTTTTCAGTTCCAAACAGCACCAAACCCTGAGTCCAGAGGGAGCCTTTATTTTACAAGATTTCATTTCTGTTGATTTTGCTACTTTCTAGAACGGGGGTTCTCATCTCTTTCACTCCCAGCCGAGCTGCCACGCCTGCTTTTCTGCTTCAGAAATGAGCCGTGCTTGCCAATGCCCGGTTTCCCGGTGTGTTGATCCCGCGGACGGCAGAGCCCGTGTGCCTGTTTGCAGACAGCGAACCCTCCGCTCTATGCTCCTGTCCATTCATGTGATGTTACATTTCCAGCAGCTTATCAGGTCCCGCCAAGGGTCTGCCTCCAGTCCACCCCGAATCGTCTCTTTGCAATGGCTTGTCATCCCCTGGCACGGTCCCCAGGGAGAGGTGACAGGAGAAGGCCTAGGCACCGCCTGTGCCTCACATCCGTGAGATCACGTGGGGACACCAACAGCCTCTCAAGGGCACCCAAGCACTTTTTCTTGAAGTGCAGCACAGATGCCAGGCGAGCGCAGCAGGGCTTCCGAGAGCCCCTGCAGTGACAGCTTCGAGGCTGAGTCCTGACAGGCACTGCGTGGGTGCCCGCGGGCTGCGGACCTGGCAGGAGCTGGCCAGCACTCCAGCTGCCCCTCACCATCCTCCCTTCCCAAGTGAGGGGGGTTGGCACTAAAACACCTGAGTTTTCCTCCTATCACAGGGCCCACAGGCGAGGCCAGTCCTGCAGCCAGCCATAGTGCTCAGACTCCGGGTGCTGGCTCTGGCAGTGTCTGGCACGTGGGGAACCCATAGGGGAGCCCCAGCTGGGGCCCAGTGGAGCTGGTGTCATGCTTGAAGTCTATAGGCGGCGAGAGCTCTGGCGGGCAGCATGCAGTGCTGTCTCGAGGGCACCTTCTCTCACAGGGCGAGGCCCTGTCACGACCAAGGCTGCTCTGGACTCCCAGACTGATGATGCAGACATCAGTCTCATCCAGAGTGCCTTCCTGGCACTCCTAGACTAGCGCTGGGCCCAACAGGGAGGCTCTGCATGTAAGGTCTCCATTTTAAGAACTCTGACAGAGGGAGATGTGGCCCCATTAGAAGCCCCAGCAGCCACTTGTAACTACGAAGACTCAAGGATGAGGGGAAGACAGACAAAGAGCAGAGGTCTCCGTCTTTCCCTCCGCACGTCCTCTGACACACCGTGTTCTTCGGGTCTGAACCAGAGGTGACGCCCACTGACACAGCAGGGCCCTTTCTGTCAGGGACACGTTTCAGTGCAGACCTCGTCCCGAGCACTGCCCTCAGCGCGGGAGGGGCTCCCACAGAGCTGGCGGAGGCGGAGGCGGAGGTGGGGGTGACGGCAGGCTCGGGCACCTGGTGCTGGCATGTGGCAGAGCCCACACCAAGTCCCTGCAGAGCGCCCAGAGGGCAGGGATGACAGGGTGTGGTCCGGGCCTCACTCTCACCTGCACTGTCTGCTGGGGGCCCTCCCTGGGCCAGGGAAGGGTTCTGTTGTGACGACAAATTCGTAGCACACTTTCTTCTTTCTTTCCTTTTTTTATTTCATGGTACCAGGGATCGAACTCATGACCTTGTGCTTGCGAACCCAGCATGGTGCCACTGAGCTAAATCCCCAGCCCTGGTAGCACACTCTCACCCCAGGAGGAACAGCAGGGCGTGGGTGAGCATCTGTCGAGTGGACCGAGACCGCCCTCTGTGGACACCAGGCTCTGGGCCACCTGCCGCCGCCTCTCCCTCTGGTGAGACAGAGCTGCTGGGAACCCCGAGGAGTAAGTGCAGCCGCCCCCGTGGCCAGCCTGCAGCCGGGAAGTGGCAAGTCTCGCCCACCATGGCGCCCACGGGGCCATGCTCACTGCCTTTCCAAACAGAGATGGACACAGAGACGTGGACCCGGGGCCTGGCCCGCCAGGGCCTGCTTGCCAACCCCAGACGCAGGTTCCCCGAGAGCGTGGCGCTTGCTGACGCCGCAGTGAGCAGAGCGGGTCCCTCCAGGGGAGGCTGGGCCCTGTGCGGCCTCCTGCGGCGCGGGGGGCCACCCTCGCCTTCCATGGGCGGGAAGACGGACAGGAGGTCTGAGGCCTCGCTGGCCTCCTTGGCGAGCGCTGGATGGGGGCACAGAAGCGCGCTGGCATGCCGAGGGAGGGGTCAGAACACCTGAGCCTACGCTGTTTCCTGGAGAAGAACCACGGAGGGAGGGAAGCAGGAGAGTCCTGTGGACCTGTGAATTCAGTCTCAGGTGCCTGCCACACACACACACACACACACACACACACACACACACACACACACACCCGTCCCTAGGCCGTGCTGGCCTCTCATCAGCAGCAGAGCAGCAGAGCACAGGGCATTTGGTGCGTACACTGCATTTCCTTAGCTGTCTGGGAGCCCTGAGAAGAAGAGAAAGATAGTCCTGTGCCCACAACATGGAAGAGAAAAAACTGCATCTGGAAATGAATGAGATTCTTAGCAGTGGAAAGAACGTGGATTTACAGAGCACAGCTTTGGTCATCTTTCCTATCCACATGTGACACTAGTTATGATCAGTGCCGACAAAACTGCCGTCAAGGCAGACACGCCACGTGGAACTGGCCGGCCGTGCTGCAGCCCAGGTCTGGAGGGCGAGATCCGCGCGGAAATGTCAGACCGTCTCTTCCCCCGCACCGGCGTCCACCCTGGCGTCGGGGCTCTTCCTGGGACGCGGCCTCCGCGTGGGCCTGGCGGGGACAGCAGCAGTGCCCGTCACAGGTGGCGTGCCAGGCTCGGAGGCTGCCGGCAGGTGCCAGCTGTGCAGGAGAGAGATGGTCCTGTGGACAGAGCGGCGGCCCTTGCTGACCCTGCAGTAGAGACGCAGCCTCCGCCAGTCAGGAAGCTTCGCCACCAGAGCAGACGGAGCAAACTGAGGTTGCTGGACATGTGTGCACGCGCCTGCACACACCCACGCATGCCTGAACATGCCGGGAACAGCCTGGGCAGGCGGAGAGCTACCAGACGCACACTCTGGCTCAGTGATCCAGCCCCCAGAAGGACGGGCAGAGGGCTGCCGGGGCCGCCGGGGCCGCCAGTGAGGACCCAGGGCCGAGAGCGCAGTAAGCAGTCAGGTGAGCACACACAGACACCGTCGTACCGACACACAGGCACGTAACGGAGTGCAGACAGCCGCACACGTGCACACACCTTTCTCTGGCTGACCCGCCCCAACCCCTGAATGTCTGATGGAGAAAGAAGGACTTTTAAATTACTCCATTAATTGGCCAACTCCGATCGCTTGACGTTCCACTTCACCTTCTGAGGCATAAAACACAGGCCTGGAACCAAGGGTGACCATCTTCTGCAGGGTCCTCGGTGCTGTAAAACACATCTGGGTGGGCCGGAGATTTAGCTCAGTGGTTCTGCCGCCTGGCTTGCAAACACAAGTTCCTGAGTTCAATCCCCATAATCACATACCACAGTGCTGGGTGTGGTGACCCACTCACAGCCACCAGCAATCAATACCACCGAGCACAGCGCCCAGCCTGCTGCCTCACACCTGTCATCCCAGCACTCGGGAGGCAGAGGCAGGAGGATTGCCGAGAGTTCGAGGCTTGCCTGAGCCACATAGTGAGCTCAGGGCCAGCCTGAACTACACAGCAGGACCCTGTCTCAAAAAACAAAAACCACATGAAGGACATACATGTCCATCTGTCTGTCTCTGCCCCCGGGAGCACTCCCAGTGGTAGCCGCAGTTTGCGCGTTTGACCCAGAGCCCTTTGCACTGAGCCACCTTTATTGTCACAGTTGTTGTCACGGAGACAGCGGGGTTTTCCTTTCGCTCGGGGCCTGTTTGCTGGTGCGGTTTTACAGACGGTCTGCAGCGACTGTCAGACTCCCCCTCGCTCTTCTCCCAGAGCCATCGCCGTTTCCTGTGCAGCTAGTCCCGACCCGGCCAGCCTGGGGTGAAGGGGCCCGCGCCGGTTCCGGTTCCTGCACTGCTGCTGCACGACCTGCCCCTCAGGCACCTACCTGTGTCAGCACCCAGTGCGGTGGGCGCTTGTCCCAGAGGCCCCGGCCGGCCAGGCCCCCGAGCGCCCTCCGGCCGCGACTCTGCCTCTCGGCCCGGCCCACACACTGAGCCTGCGCGGGCCGCTTTTCTCCCTGACGCTGTGCTGCAGGACAGCTCCGCTCCGCCAGGTGCCGGCACGCCCCAACCGGCTGCGCCCAAACTGCCCCCTGTTCTGGGCCGAGACCCCCTCTCCTCTCAGCTGGATCTGCCTGCGTTTCTCAGGAGCTGGTCACAAGCCCCGGGCAGGATTCTCAGCTCCGTTTCCCAGTGTTGCTAGGACTGATTTGAAGTCTCTTCGCAGGTGTGTGAAGGACCCCGGTGGGGAGGACCCCGACTCCCATCTCCGCTCTCCAGCCTGACTGGGGCCTCGATGGAGGAGGAGGCGCACAGGCATCAGGGTCACGCCTGTGCCAGACACACCCAGAGGCGCTTAGAAGGAGACTTGAGCATGATATTCAAAAGCAGGGCGAGTTTGCCCGAGACAGGAAACCCCAACCCTCAAAGGTAGATTAGATCCACTTTCCTACAACATTTGGCATTTTTACATGGCAAAGACAAATTGTAGGAACAGTATTAGACTGAGAAAATGCTTGCAGGTCATTGGACACAGTTTTCTCTCCTTAATAAACCAAGTAATTTCTTGGTTAGAAAAAGACCCAAAAATCCAGTATGAAAGAGCCCAGACCGGCTGCGTGCCACAGAGAAGCATAGGGCAGAAGACAGTACATGATGCCGTCCCACTGCGACCAAGAAAGGGAAAAGCCGCCCACGACAGAACATTTGCCCCTGGCAGCAGACAGCTCAGGCAGCTGCGACCCGCTGGCCAGTCCCCGTGTCCTCCCCGCCGGGCTGGAGGCCAGGAGGGGCGGCGAGGTCTGCCTGGCATCAGACATCTGTCT
This sequence comes from Thryonomys swinderianus, assembly GCA_004025085.1. NCBI lineage: Eukaryota > Metazoa > Chordata > Mammalia > Rodentia > Thryonomyidae > Thryonomys > Thryonomys swinderianus. Next base: position 6,634 of record PVIC010045864.1, read on the forward strand.
TGCTACCACGAACACACACTACTTTACTAATTAAAACATCAGATCAACAAAACAGAGCCCAAAGCAAAGGAAGTGCAAACAATCATAATTGGTTACGGCTTTTGGACATTGCAAGTCAGAAGCCTGGAGCTGCCGGAGGCTGGGAGGAGGAGGGGCCGAGCCCCCAGAGCTGCCTCGGCTCCGCGCAGGGCTGGCACAGGGCGCTCAGGGCTGGGCACGCCTGGGCAGAGGCGCCTTCTTGTGTCCTCCCTGGGGGATGACCCTCAGGCCCCCGAAGGACCCCGTTCCTCGAGAGGCTCACCCAGGCCTCCTGCCCCATCCCCTCCCCAGACACACAGCAAGGGCTCCGGTCTGGCTCTCGCTTTGGGGGCGCAGCCCTGGGCCACAGGGGCGTCAGTCCAGGCCACACCTGTGTGCAGAGTGCAGGGAGACCAGGGCCACCGCTCTGCCTGGAAATTGCCCAGACTTGGCTCTGTGCACGTCCACAGTGCCACACCCCACGTACCCAGAGGCCACCAGGAGCGGGGGTAACTGGGCCAGGCGCCCCCCCACACCTGTGTGGAGCTGCCCAGGGCAGGGGCATGGCCCCTTCAGGAGCTGCAGGTGCCAGGCGCTCTTCCTCCCTGCACTTGGGCCCAGCCCAGGGCCCTGTGTCCCAGCCAGGTGCCGGGGCCCTTCTGACGTCACCCGCCCACCGCTGGGCCCTCGGGGTCTAGGTGAGCAGCTCCTGGGGACTGTGGGACCCTTCCGTCCTCCGCCCTGCCTGAGAGCGGATGGCTGGGAGCAATGTCCTGGCACACGCCGCTCCTCACCGAGAAGACGTGCCAGCCGTGCTGACAGCGCCCCGCGTGTCTCCTGCCACGGCTCTGGTCTCCCAACCGAAGTCCTGGCTTCAGCGACGGCCGCAGAGATGCAGCTGCGCCCCACATTCACGCCGGGAGCCTGGAAGGTGGCACCGGGGCCCTCACAGCCGCCGGACAGCGCGCTGGGCCCTACACCGGGCTCTGCTTGCCTCAGCTTCAGCCGCCGTCAGAGTCAGGCCGCGCCGCCCTCACCCCGCACCCCGAGATCCTCCCCGGCCAGCTGCACCCACCTGCTCTTGCCCGCGCCTCGCCCTGCCCCACCCTCCGCCCTCCTGGTCTCTAGCACGCTCTGGTCACCGCCCCGCGCCTGAGTGGGCCACCAGGGGCACGGTGCCTAGCGGGGGAGGCCACTCGGGAGTGCAAGGTGCAAAGCCCACCGCCTGGCACCCCTGCCAGTTGTGACAGTGCGCCCAGAGGAGCCAAGTGTGGAGGTGGTGGCAGGCGTGGCTGCCATGGATCAAGCCCTCTCCTGGCAGCCCACAGCTGGCAGTGGGCGGAAGACGTGACCATGAGCAGTGGTGGGGAGCAGGGTGCCCACGCACGACCCACACAGCGTGTGCTGCAGATGGTGAGGCCGGGCCAGGCCGGCCCTCTACCGCCTGGGTCTCCGGGCGAGAAGAGGCATAGGGCTGTACGGCCACCCCACCCTGAGCACGGCCGACCTCTACTGATCTCGGAAGCTAAGCAGGCTGGGCCGGGTTAGGACAGAGGCAGCACGGAGGGCGGGGCGGCTGGCTTCTGGAGGGACCGGGGCCCGCGTGGTGGGCATCCTGAGGCCGTGAACCCCAGCTCTCACTGCGGGGGGTAAGTGGTTGGTGGGCCAGGCCCTGCCAGGAGGGGACTGGCCCTCGGGGACAAGAGCCCACCCCGTGTGCGGCCGCACAGGTCCTCCCTGCCACCGGCCAAGAGGCCGTCACCTCCTGTCCTGTACACGGTTTTGTCACTTCTGTGTGCTCCCCACTGACGTGCATTTGTCCCCTGGGATCCAAAGTTTCAGATGCCCAAGCTTCTTGTGTAATCCCAGCACTCAGGAGGCTGAGGCAGGAGGATCACCTTGGTTCGAGGCCAGCCTGAACTACGCAGTGAGACCTTGTCTCAGAGGAACAAACAGAACCCAAACTCACACAGCCCTCCCTGCCCTGTCGTCACCTGTGTGCGGTGCCATCCCGAACCGTGTGAGAACGTGTAAACCCTCATCGCGCAACACGGTTCAGGCGTGACGACCAGTGGGGACTGTGCAGGCAGCTCCAGGCCGTTTGCATCTGTAGAGGGGGGCTGCGGGGGAAGCGGGGCCCGGGCAGCTGGGACGCAGGTCCTGTGTCCTCGCCGTCTGCACGGAGGGCGATCGGTGGAGCGCTGACCGTCAGCTCGCTGGAAATGACGCTTTCTCCTGGGTTTTCTCACCAGCTTGCTATGTAATTAGGAGCTTTTGTTTTCAAGTTTGTGTTTTCCTCTTTTGGCTTTAATTTTATCCTTGCACAAAATGTAAGTGACAGCAAAGCAGCCTCTATAGCAACTGGCATCCTCCTGCCAGCCCAACCCCAGCCCTCTATGACCTTCACCGACTGCTCCACTTCCCAAGCACCCCACAGATGTGAGCCTGTGTATAGGCATCACATATGTGCATGTGTATACATCTGTGTATACATCTGTGTGCATTGTGTGCGCAAGTGTCTGTGTGTACTAAGCACATGTGTGTATCTGCATATCCACATGTGTAAGTGCACTGTGTAGGTGTGTGCATGTGTCTGTGTACATACACTGCAAGGGCACACTGTGCCTTGTGTGTGCTCATATGTGTGCACATGTGTATGTATGCATGCATTCCCGTGCATGCCTGCATGTGCACGGTCCTGACTCTGGCCCGCCTGGAACCCAGTGCCCAAGCGATCACTCCAGCCTGCCCACGCATGTCTGTCTGCACAGGTGTGGGCTCTGTCGAGGGGTAGCAGCTGTCACACAGGAGCTCAGCGCGCACCGTGGCTGGCGGTGGGGACTCAGCCGGGGAGGACAGACCCCCACGTGGCACTGCCTCGGGGCAGCTCAGCAGCCGAGTGGTGAGTCAACGGCACATGAAGAAATAATAACTAGGCAGAACTGAGGCTTCGAGAAGCCGAGCTTGGGCCTGATCCACGCTACTCTGGGCAGCAAAGACCCCAGGCCCCAGCCTGCCTCACCTTTTACTCAGCAGTTCCGCCCTGAAGCGTCACAGCCCGTGGGTCCGTCTCGTTCCGGGGGCGGGGGAGTGCGAAGGCCCTTTCCCGGCAGGGGGGCCTGGCCAGCTCTGACCTTCCAATGAGGACAGTGCCCAGCGCACACCTGCCACCTGATCTCCCTACCACGGAGCACGCACCACCCTGCGCAGCCGGTTTTCCCGTGGACAGGGACCTGCAGGCTTCCTCCCTGCGTGGGGCCTCTGGGCCCCTGCATGGCTGACGGCCGTCCTGGCCCCTCCCAGGCCATCCGTGTGACCTTCGCACCCAGGCACATGGTCCCCGGAGGCGGGGCCCGGCTGGAGCGGGCCGTGTGCCCACACAGCTCTGTCCAGGGCTGGAAGGAGCTCTCGGGGCCGCACATGCATAGTCAGCTTCTTCCCACGGTGGGCAGTGGACTCCCGAGGACCCCGGTGTCCTCCTGGGCGTGGTCTGCGCAGGGTGCCTGGCCTCCCCCTGTGCTGGAGCCACCACGCGTGCCCGGCGGGTTCTCTTCCTCGCTGTGTTCTCAGGGGAGGCCTCTGCCTGCTTCGGGGACAAGCGCGTCCTCCTGCCACTGGGCTTGCTTTCGAGGGGAGCCCCAGCGTGGTGCAGGACAGGAGCCCTGCGAAGCCTGCACGGCTACCCTGAGGAGCCGAGCTGGCTGGGGTGGTCAGCGGCAGAGCTGGGCACGGCCAGCGACCCCTGCGCAGGTGCCAGACGCCATGACTTAGGGCCCCCAAGGTCCTCGGAGCGACGCGCTGCGCCACAGCCTCCACTGGTCCAGTGGGCCGAACCCCTCCGATCTCATGCGATAGGAAGTGCGTTTGTAACGGCCTTCAGGCCACAGCCTTCTGGAAACACTGTTTTCAGAAAGACAAGCGAGCTACGGGCACTCTGAGGGGCTGGCGGGACACACACCTCGTCTGACAGTTGCTCCGGGGTCTCTTCTGTTGCCTTTCACTAAACGCAGAGCAAGGCCGCAGTCCACGGAGTGTGGAGACTCCTCCACGCAGAGAGGCCGAGCCAGGGGGAGGGGCCTGGAGACTGGAGGAGCTGGGGCTACAGAGACTGCCAACGGCTGTGCAGTGCCAGGGCCCAGCCCAGCCCCAAGGGCAGCACCAGACCCTGGGCACCAACACAGAGAAGCGAGGTGCTGTCCGGCACTGCTGCCCTAGAGACTGAGAGGGCCGGTGACAGGGAGGCAGACGTGGCGTGTCCTGCTGAGGTCCGTGGCTTTCGCCACTGGCACTCAAGGCTGTGCCCGCAGCTGGGGGGGGCCATGGTGCTCCTGTGTCACCTCTGCACTGCCGAGGAAGTGAGCACGTTCTGGCCCATCAAGCACCCACGATCCAGGCTGTAGAGAGCAGTGTGGACCCAGACGGCAGAGATCTGCAGCCACTCGAGAGCCCATTAGTGCCAGGCTGAGAGTTGCCAACTTCGACCCAAGTTCAAGACATGGGGCTTAGACCTCTGCCACGCTGTGTGGGGCACAGGAGGGCAGTTTCCACGCTCCAAGCTGGCACCTGGGTCCACGATGCCAGGCTGGGGCTCTTACCGGACTCCCAACTCCGGCCACAGTTCCCAGAGCAGGGCCAGAGGGCACCAGCTCCGGGGCTCCGGTCAGACCTGCGGACTCCACAGACACCCCCGCTGGTCCCGGGGGCCTGTCACTCTCAGCGGCTCCTGCCCCCCCAGACTGTGTGCCCCAGGGAGGATAGTCCAGCCTCCTGCAGCGCGCGGCAGGGACACGCCACGTCTGCCTCCCTGTCACCAACCCTCTCAGTCTCTAGGGCAGCAGTGCCAGCCGAGATCCAGCTCGCAGCCCCGGGGCACGGCCAGCGCTCACTTCAACTCTGTGGCCACACCACGCGTCCCCAGGCATCTGGCCCCGCCGAGGGCTTCTGCTGACTGGGGTGCTGCTGCGGGACTGCAGGCTCCTCACCTCATTCGCCCTTAGTGGCTCCGCTGGTCCCTGGGCCTCACGGGCAGGACCAGCCCCGGCACCCCGAGTCTGAGAGGAAACGGCCGTCTGCCCCTCCGTCGGCGGCAGCTCGCTGTACCTTGCACTGAGATTCGGAGCACGACCCCAGTCCACCCAGACCTGGGTGCGGGCAGAAGGGAGGGTCGGGCTGTCGCCGAAGGAGCTCAGGAGTCCCCTCGGGTCCAGCTAGACTCAGAGGAGCCAAAGAAACAGGAAAGCTCCACAAGTCCTCTTGGCTACCCTGGACCAACAAGGTCACGGGAGATCTCGGTCCCCGACCCGGAGAGGGACGCACAGATGCCCAGGCTCACGGTGCCCAAGCAGAGCCCTCCTTGCCAGGGACCAGCCCTGCACACACCAGGTGAGGAGCTCGGGGCAAATGCCACAAAGGCACACGTTCGGGGCCTGGTCCTGGCTGCGCCCGCCTGCAGCCTGACATCAAGGGCCCGGGCAGCACCAGCGAAGAGCCAGAGTCCAGGGTGGCGGGAGGGGCAGCCACGGCCAGGGAGCTTCGAGTGGCAGACCATGGCAGAGATGGGGCGTGGGGGCCAGACGGGGAGGTCAGCGGGTGGACTGCGTCTCACAGAGGAGACAGAGCAGCTCTGGAGACCCAAACACGGTGCAGGAGTGAAGATACTTCAGCCGACTGAGCGGCACTGCAGAGAAGACTGAACTGAGAACCGAAACTCCCAAAACAGAAAAGCAAAGTGAAAGAAAAATCCAAAAAACAGCCCATCCAAGTGGCGTAGGGTGACCAGAAGGTGGGCAATGTGGCCAGCAGAAATGTCAGAAGAGAGAAAGGAGCCGAAGTAAGGTTCCACCGGTGGTGGCGACTCACACCTGTAATCCCAGCACTGCAGAGGCTGAGGCAGAGGCCTGCCTCGAGTTCAAGGCCAGCCTGGGCTTCATAGTGAATTCCAGGCCAGCCAGAACTGCACAGTGAGAACCTGTCTCCAAAAATCTAAAAAAACAAACAAAAAAAAAACCTCAGAAGTAAGGTTTGCAGAAATGAGGACAGAAAATTCCTCCTTACTGAGCACCAGATACCAAAATTCAGACCCCAGAAGCCCAGAGAGGACTAAGCGGCACAAATGCTGACGGGGAACACGGAGGCTTTGCACATTCAAACCTCCACAGATCAAAACTGCAGAAAAAGCACTGAGAGAAGCCAGATTGTAAGACACCTCACTGACTGCAGAGTGGAGAACTTCCTCTGAGCTCTGCTCAGAACCAGGCAGGTGAGAAAACAGTGCAGTGAAATAAAGTATTGAGGAGACAGATTATCACCCAAGAATTCTGTACGCTGTGAACCTATCCCTCGAAGGCAAGGGAGGAATAACAACCTCTTAGACAAAGCCAGCCCGGGGGAAACTGCTCGCGGGGCTGCCTTGCAAGGAATGTTCAAGGTTCTTCAGAAGAAAAATGCTGTACACATCGGCCACCCAGGTCGCCCAAGGAAAAGAGAACATTGAAGAAATAAGTGAAGGTTAAATAAAAACTAACTTTCCTTATTCATAACTGATCCAAGAAATAACAGTTTATTTAAAATGATACAACAGTGCAGTTGACGATACCCAGAAACCTGTGCCTGTGTAGGAGACACGAGTGCCCACGGGAGGGTGCTCCCCTGGGGTCACACTGCCTTGAGGGCACAGTGGCACAGGACAGTGGGCTCGGAGGAGTGTAGCTTGGCACTGGAGTGAGGAGGAGCACAAACACGCTAAGAAAGAAAGAAAATGGGAAAATAGAGGACGCTCAATTCACATCACAGTGGCAAAAAAGCGTGAAAGATAACATAGCAACCGAGAGCAAAGTGAAGACAGAAAATGGTAAGAAACAGAGCAACAGCCCCATAGCAGCCGGAGCCACAGAAACCTTAAGCATCACTGGCCTGGGAACATCAGTTCAAAGACAGAGATCTGCAGTGTGGATCACTAAGGAGACCCCACCGTGCGCCATCAGCAAGAAGCCCTCTGAATCCAGACTCGCAGACTGACAGGAAAAGGACGGAGAAACTCCGGGCTGGCACCAGTCAGACGAAACCAGGAAGAGACGCTCCAGTGTCAGAGCAAACTTTAGAGTAAGGAGGGTTGTCAGGGATAAAGACAGACACGGAGTCCACGATACAGGAGCCAGCGCCCCAAGAGCAACAGCAGCCCTCAACGCACGCGCATCAAACGCAGCACCGAGACTGGAAGGTGAAGCCCGGCGGGCTCTCTGGATGCTTCTCTGCGCAGCAGCGCAGGCTCGGCAAACGCGCGGCCCAGAGAACGCGACACAGGCTCAGCAGAAACCACTCGGTACCTGCCCTCGGGCCCAGTGCTCTTCCAGAGAGACAGAAATCCGTCCGGAAAAGTTCTGAAATGGCGTGCAGGCCGACCACGCAATAGTGAACAACACACAAGTCAAAGCAGAAATCTCAAGAGAACTTTTTAAACTTTTGCAGAATGAAAATGATAGTTATCAAATTTTATGAGATTCAGTACTCAGAGAAAAATTATAGCATAAAATATGTACTTTAGAAAAGAAGAAAGTTCTAGAGTCAGTCACTTAATTGACCACACTGAGGAACTAGAAAGAGGACAAGAACTAAATACAAAACAAACAGAAGGAAGCAAATAATAAACCTTAGAACAAGATTGATGAAGTAGGAAACATAAAATCAGGAAAACCGAACCTCATTCTTTGAAAGGATCAGTAAACATGGATAAGCCTCTAGCAGACTAAGAAAAAGAGAAAAGCAAAATCACTAAAACAAAATATTTTTAAATTTACTAAAATTATCAGCAATG
>PVIC010045865.1:0-14453 GCA_004025085.1 Thryonomys swinderianus
TCTCTCTCTCTCTCTGTATCTGTACCTTGACTCACTGTCTAAGAGAAGAACATCTGAAGGATGGAGTCTAGATCAGTCTAGACCCCCAACATTTTGGCACCAGGGACCAGTTTTGTGGAAGACAATTTTTCTACAGATAGTTAGGGGATGGTTCAAGGGAGCAGGTGACCTGCACCATTCACATGTGGTTCAGAGCAGGGTTCAAGCTCCCATGAGAATTGAATGCCTCTGCAGTTGTGACAGGACGGGAGCGCAGGCAGAAAGGGGGGAAATGGGAAAAGACTGCAAGTAAGAAGGAAGCCTTGCTCTCCACCTGCTACAAAGCAGGGTTCCTAACAGGACACGGGCTGGCAACCTGGGGACTGGGCACCCTTGGTCTAGACCATGCGCTATGAGGTGGAATGGCACTGAAGGAAGACAGGGCACAGTATCCGATGTCTGAACCCTTCACAGTGAATATGTAGCTCGGATGTCAGAAACTAGGGATTCCCTTTAGATAAGAAAAGCCTCATTCTCTGGGTGTCCAAAAGTCCACAGAGTGCCTGTGACAAACCAAAACAGTAATCAGAAGTCACTGGAGAGTACAGGAAATAAGAACCTGTCTTCCTATTACAGAAGATTTAAAACTCTCAACAGATTTCAGGGTAGAATAGACATATGTATCAAAACAGGTTTGTGATTTAATGAATAGATAATTACAGGAGTAATAATGAGTAGATAGTATAGAAAATGGTTTAAAGAACTAGAGACTGGAATGCTGCTGAGCAGGAACCTAGGCAAAACAGTAATGTTTTGAACTAGGGAAGGAGAAGGGAAACAGAAAGAAAGCACTCATATGAAAAATGTTTTCAAGAGATCAACAAGCCTTCGTGACTGATTGAATGTAATCAACAAAGGAATATATTACTCTGAAGTGATTCTAAAATTTTAAGCACAAGTCACCAAAGGAATTTTTAAAAAAAATGATTGGACAGTCGGGCGTAGTGGCTCACGCCTGTAATCCCAGCACTCGGGAGGCAGAGACAGGAGGATTGCTGAGTTCGAGGTGCCTTGCCTGGGCTACATAGTGAGCTGAGAGCCAGCCTGAACTACAAAGCTAGACCCTGTCTCAAAAAAAAAAAATGATTGGACAAATTTTTAAAAACATTAAACTTTCTGCTTCTGTCTCTAGGCTGCTTTTTAGGATGACCAGTGAACTTTTTCATCGCAGTTAGTTTCAAGTTTCAAAATTCATTTAATTCTTTTCTATTAATTAAAATTCTCCAATGATATAACCTGACTATTTTGCTAAGATAATACTTTCTGCTGGACACAGTGTACTTGTAATCTTAGCTATTCAGAGGGATGAGCTGGAAAAATGCTTGAACCCATGAATTCTATACCAGCCTACATAACATAAATAGACCCTGTCTCAAAAAAATAATAAAATAAAATAAATCACAGAGATAGAGCTCAGTGGTAGATCTCTTGCTTACCAAGTACAAAGCCTGGTGTTAAATCCTCCAGTATCACAAAAAAACAAATCATACTTTCTTTTCATTCTTTGAATATGTTTATAAATAGTCATTGAAAATATTTCTCTGTTAAATTTAACATTTGGGCCATTATGAAGTAACCCTTTATTAAAATGTATTTTATTTATTATCTGAGTCTTTTTAAGTGTATACCTTACCTGTGTATATCTTTAAGTGTATACCTTTAAGTGTATATCTAATACCTGTTTTAAAACACTGGATATTGTGAGTAAATCACTGTAAAGACATGTGAGAGACTGCCATATTGATTGTGCCCCCCAGTAGGCTGTAAGCACTGTAGGCTGTAAGAAGTTAAGCCCACAATTGGCCACCTGCCAAGGTCAGAGTATCTCGCACCCAAATTCCATTCCCACAATTACAACCTTCTTACTAGTAAGACAATGTTCTAGTCACAACTATATATGTTGTGCATTCCACTCCTGATTCAAGAACACTTTGTCTTGTCTTTTACAACCTTAGGTTGCATTAATTGCCATAGAAACCATGGGACTGCATATCTTCTCACATAGTTCTGCCCTGGCATGTAGCTTGCCTTAACACCCAGTTGATAACCAATAAATATCAGCAGCTCGTCCTGGGCAGCAGCTTTGTTGGTTGCACTGCCACTGGTCATCCTCTGCTTTCTGTCTCTCTTAATTCTGTCTTTTAGTTTTCTGCTTCCCTCCCCCTCAGACCTTTGTTGTATATGGGGCAGCAGACTGGAGCCTATAGCAGAGGTTTCTGGCAATGTTTCAGGGTATCTCCAGTAAAGAGTCTGGATTCTGTTATCTTCCTTTGAAGAACTGATTCACTTTTAAAGACATTTCATGGATGGATAGATGGATGGATTGACTGACTGACTGACTGACTGACTGACTGACTGACTGACTGACAGGGTTTTGTTGTGTGTCCAGGCCAGTCTTAAACTAGTTACATACCCCGGTTCACTTCAAACTCACAATGCTCCTACCTCATCCTCCTGAATGTCAGGATACAGACACTCATCATCACACCCAGCTCTTAAAATCCAAGGCCTTCTCACCATCTACAACTCCAGCACTTTTTACTTTTTCTTTTTTGAGACACAGTTTCTCTAAATTACTAAGTTGCTTTGGCTGGACTCCAATTTGAGATCCACCTGCCTCAACCTCCAAGAGTGCTGGGATTATAGGATTGTGCCATCACACCCTGCTGTTTTTATTTTTAACTGATATGTAGTAACTGTACATATTTTGGGGGTATAGTCTGACTTTTCAATACATAAGTATGACTTGCAATAATTAGACCAAGGTAACTGCTATCATCTCAGACACTTCACTGTGTGGTAAATATTTTAAAATATGCTCTACTAGATACTTGGAAATATTCAATCAAATATTATCAACAATAATTATTTGATCGCTCCATTAGAAGTAAGACTGTGAGTGTAGTTCAGTGACACAGTGTTTACCAATATGCCTGAGGCCTTGGGTTTGATCAAAGCACTACAAAAACTAAAAACAAAAATAATTTCTTTCTCCTAATCAACTGTACCCCTGTACCCATCAACCCTCCTCTCTTATTCCCCTCCCCCTAACATCCTGTCCAGGCCCTAGTAACTACTAGTCTAGTTTCTACTTATCTGAGATCAAACTTTTAGTTTGTACATATGAGAATAGGCAGTTACCTTTCTGTGTTTGACTTATTTCACCTAATGTCCTCCAGTCCGACTGACAGGCAGCCCAGTTACCTTGTGATCACCCTGAGTTTAGGAATGCTTGATCTCCTGCTGTTAGCGAGAGAGAGTACAGAAAGTGCACAGTGAGTCTTCCCTGTGGACCTTGCCAGGCCCTGATGGTCATATGCGGTGCTGTGCCAGGTGACTCCAGGCTTTATGTTATGATGTGTCCTCAGAGGCCTTTTTGGTGTCACAGCTGGCTTTTAGCAAATATTTGTGAGATGGCCAGGCGTGATGGCTCATGCCTGTAATCCCAGCACTCGGGAGGCAGAGGCAGGAGGATTGCTGAGTTCGAGGCTTGCCTGGGCTACATAGTGAGCTGAGGGCCAACCTGAACTACAAAGCGAGACCCTGTCTCAAAAAAAAAAAAATATTTGGGAGATGTTTGCTACGTTTCTCTGCAATGGCTGGATGGGAACTGCAATGTCTCTGAGGATTGTTCCCCAGTTTCTCTGTCCCCTTCTCACTCCCATAGCTCAAGCTGTAGGCCCCAGATCAGCCCCAGGTGGTCGCGCACAGCACAGAGTCAGCTTAGTCCTCAACCAAGACTGGTGCAAAACCCTTACAAAGTGTTCCGGGCTCCCACTCTGTGCATCTTTCTCTCCGCAGTACCCAGGAATCCCAACTGCTTCTACAGCCCCGAGCTCTGATTTGTTTCTTTGACAAAACAAACAACTGCGAATCCCAGATCTGTGTGCTATAATGAGGAAAAGCTTCCAGGAAGAGTGACGCTTATGGACTCACCTTGTGTGCCTCCCTTTTCTCAGGAGCCACAGCCTGATGCTGCTCCTGATCAGAGGCCTAAAAAGCATTCCCACACCTGCTCTGTCCATTTTGTGGCTGTGTCCATTTTGAGGCTGGCTGGCCATGTACTGGTAACTCTGTCTTGGCCAGAACAGAAGACTGAGACATTCAGCTGAAAGGAACTTGGACACAGCCAAGTAAAGACCCAGCAGATCCTGACATTTGCGTAGCTTCAGGCCCTTGGCCCAGGCCGGCTGGCTCTGATCATCCCTGGGAAAGTCCTCAAGTGCTGCCTTCCATGGAACCCATCTCTCACATCTGCCCAGACACTGCCAGTTTAACATCAGCCCTCTTCCCGCACAACTTCAGGTTCATTCTTTGTGGCTGGAAAAGAAGGGCAAGGCTCTGATTTTTGCCAGCTTTGAAAGTGGGCGCAGAGATGGTGACTGAATTTCTCCCCTTCTCCCCACTTGCTATTGGCTTCCCCTTGCTGGGGAGAGAAGTGACACACCAGCAGCCCGTCCTTGGAGCTTCCAGGCTGCCTATCCCCAGACCACAGTCCTCCTCTCTTGCTGACGGGCAGGGCTGCCCTACAGACGCTCTGCCCACAGTGGGATGTGCAGAGACAAAAAGCCAGAAGCTTCTTAGGCCATGTGAAAACTGCATCTCAAATCACATTTACTAGTAAACCTGAGCCCAGGGTAGGAAGGGGCATGACTCTTGCCGCCCCCCCCCCCCCAGCTCCAATAACGCCCTGACTTCCATCTCACTCCCTGTCTTCATGATTCATACGCACTTGCTTTGACTTTGAAGCTCAGCTCTTGACCTCGAATTGACTCTTCAGTATTTCAAGTCTAAGTTTAAAAATCCTTCTTCCAGATCAGCACTCTGGGACATGCACCAGCCCTGATTTCTCTTTCCTTACTGCTTTTTTTCTGTGTCTTTTCTCCAGTACTGGGGATGAACCTACGGCCTTCACACTGAGCTACATTCCCAGTCCTTTTTCTATTTTTTAATTTTGAGACAGAGTCTTGTTGAATGGCTAGGTTTTCCAGCCTGGGTTCAAACCTGTGATCTTCCTGCCTCAGCCTTCCAGAGTGCTGGGATTATAGGTGTTGCACCACCACATTTGCTTTTTCCTTGTTTCTTACTGAAGATATGAGATTAGAGGCTCAAAAGAAAAATACCATTTTCATTTCACAAATAAGCTTTTTTGTATTATATCTGGCTGTTGATTAAAGAACAATATAAATCATACCAAGAACAAAGGATCAGCTTCCACAGGGACTAGATAATTTAATTTTGTTCCACTCTTTTTATCTGATCTCCTTACTCTCTACCCAAGTGCAATGTGTGGCAAGAGCATAATGATTATTGGAACACTAGGACCTATAGAGGGACAGTGACCTCAGAATCAAGCTGAGCTATTAATCAGTGGCATCCTCTATGTGTATGAGGGACAGCATTATCACTGCAAAATTAATAGAAGATTCTCCAAAACCAAAGAAATTTTCTTCTTTCCTATTAGACATAAATGACAGGTTAAGTGTTGGAAGAAAACACAATATAAATTTCTTTTACCCTCAGAGCTGTCAGGTCAATAATTATGAATTTTTCACTACTATTATCAGCATCATAAAAATTTACTCAGCTAATTTATAGGTGGCACATTATACCTGTACCAAACAGAGAACAGACAATGAATACCCTCAAGGAATAGACCAAGCAGTCAGGAAGGCAAGACATCTTCATATAAAATGCTGCCAACAATACAAAATACTATAGCAAGTGTCCAAACAGACAGTGCAGGACCTGTGAGAGGGAGGGAGTAAGGGCTGCAGGAGGCAAGCTCTCAGGCTGGAAGCTGAGATCTGCATTGGACAATGCAGTTTAAATAAAAAGTTATTGGACTGAGTCATGCAAGACTATCATGATGACTTGACTATATACCCATTCCTGCAGGAGACCGAGGCAGAAAAAACTGCAAGTTTGGTCCTAGCACAGGTAACTTCGCCTTGACTCAAAGTAAAAAATGAAAGAGACTGTGGAGATAGCTCAGACAAAGGTCCTGAGCTCAAAACCTACTACCAGAAGGAGGAAAAAAGAGGAGGAAGAAGAGGACAGAAGTGGAGAGAGGGATAAAAACAGAAGTGGGGGAGAAGGAGGAAGAGGAAAGAAATTGTGGGGTTTTTGGTCATATGTGGAATATCAGCAAATTTTTAGGCTCCAACCCCATAGCTGCTCTTTTGTTTTGTTTTGGTTTGGTTTTTATACCAAGAATTGAACTTACAACCTTGTGCTTGTGAGGCAGGTGCTGGAACCACTATGCTAAATCCCTGGCCCCTGGGTAAATCTTTTTTAATGTGAATAAGAAAGTATGGTCTCCCAGGCAACAGGACACACTCAAAGTAGAGGTCCACAAGGATGAGCCTTGACATCATTAGATTAATAAGTAAATCAGGCAAAGAAGACAACTACTGCATGTTCTCAGTGACACAGAGAAGCAACAGAAAGTGGATCTCACAGACACAGAAGAATGGTTCCTAGGGGAAGGGAGAAGAGATGGGAAGGGGATGAATGCATTCAGGGGTACCCTGGTGTAGGAGCAATAACCATGCTTTATACCCCGCTGGGATGGCTATGGGTGGCAATGATTAATTGTATATTTCAAATTAGCTAGTTGAGAGGATTCTGAATGTTCCCAACAAAGAGAAATGACAAACACTTCAGGGGTGGGTAAGCCAGCTCTTCTGAGCTGAGCCTTGCACACTGCATACATGTGTTGAAATGTTCCACGTAGCTACAATTATTGTACTGTGTGCCAGTCAGAACTGTCTTTTAATTTTTAAAGAAGCAGAAATCCACCTGGTAGGCTTAACGTAGGCACAGAGTAGATTATTTAATTAATGCTTTGCAGGAGGAATGCATACAGCAACCTGTGTTTTCAGTTATTTACTGAAAAAGGAACTAAGTACATGAGCCCCAGCCAGCCTTACCAAGTAGCTGCATTGAGCCAGGAGCTGGAGACCTGTGGTTTACACCTCACACATTCTATAGATGTGGCCCAGCTCAATTTTTTCCATGTGGAACCTGATGGTCAAAAAGAACTTGACCAGGTCACATAGTAGGAAAGATGGGAGTTGGACTACAAGAAATCAGAGGCTGTTTCCTACCCTGTGAACCATCCCGGAGGAAAAAGCTAATTCTTGCCTCCTTGTAAAAATAATCAGTTGATCAATATTTTAACATCTCTCCTACTGTGAACTTAGCACTTGAGAGTCTGAGCAGGAAGACTATGAATTTGAAGCTAGAGTGAGCTACACATCAAGATGGGAGTGGTGTGCTTTCATTCATGGGTCATAATATAATACATTGTTTCTTTTATTTTTTTTTCCTTATAGTACCAAGAATCAGGCCTTTATGCTTTCAAGGTAGGTGCAGTACCATTTGAGCTAAATCCCCAGCCCCTTTTTCTAACTTAATAGATGCAAAATCTTAATGTTCTGATACTTTGTATGCATTGGGAATAACACTGGTAATATCTATATAACATTTTCAATTATATATTATAGTAAATATCATTAAGACAAGCACTAAAGCTTTCATATACCCTGGAGAGTTCAAATGTAGGAATATTATTGATTTCCTGTGATTGTTGTTGTTGTTTTGTATTACCAGCAGTGGAACTTAAGGCCTCATGCATGCTGGGCAGGTATTCTATTAGACAACTCCAGTCCTTCTTTATTTTAAGATAAGTCCTCTCTAAGTTACCCAAGCTGGCCTGAACATCAGGATCCCCCTGCGTCAGCCTCAGTAGTTGGGATTATGAACATATACCACCATAACAGCTGCTTTAAAACTTTAAAAGAATTTTCAGATTTTTTTCAATCTGATTCTCTACCTGTGTGCTGTATGTCTAGAAAAATAATTTGGACCTTGGTGATTCTTGATGTGCTCTTGATTACCGTATTAGATATTTACAAGAGGATTTCAAGGATATCATGATTAGTTTAATAAATCAAATGCCCTACACTGGAGACTGGATAAAGAACATGTATTTTTTATAAATGGAGTATTACTCTGCCATAAAGAATGCCAAATTTGGGCCAGAGGGTTAGCTCAGTGGTTCTGGCGCCTGCCTCGCAAGCGCAAGGTCTCAAGTTCGATCCCTGGTAACCACATACAATGCTGGGTGTAGTGACTCACACCCACCAGCCATCAATACCGCATACCACAGTGCCAAGTGTGGTGGCTCACGCCTGTAATCCCAGCACTCGGGAGGCAGAGGCAGGAGAATTGCTGAGTTTGAGGCTTGCCTGGGCTACATAGTGAGCTCAGAACCAGCCTGAACTACAAAGCGAGACCCTGTCTCACAAAAAAAAAAAAAAAAGACTGCCAAATTTGAGTCATTTATGCACAAATGGACTCACCTTGAGAACACACTAATAAGTGAAATAAATAGGTCACAGATATGTAAATACCATATCTTTTCTCTGGTATGAGAATCTGTAAAAGGAAATGAGTTCTAGAATGTATGATAGATTTTGTGAAATAGGAAATATTCAAAGGGAAAGTGATAGGGGAAAGTAATGAGTGGAAAGAATAAATCTGATTTAAAAAGAAAAAGAAAGCACATGTATATACAGGGTGGGGGAGTTATAAGGTGGGTAGGGATATGGGTAAAAATAAGAATTAACTCATGTCATATACTGGTACAAATTCCCCAATGCTGAGTGTGATTGTGAGCTGTATATAAAATGTACCAATAAAGAATTCAATTTAAAAAGAAAAATGAGCTGGGCATGGTGGCTCACGCCTGTAATCCCAGCACTTGGGAGGCAGAGACAGGAGGATTGCTGAGTTTGAGGCTTGCCTGGGCTACATAGTGAGCTCAGGGCCAGCCTGAACTACAAAAAGCGAGACCCTGTCTCAAAAAAAAAAGGAAAAAAGAAAAATGAAAAATGATGCCCTAGCACAAGGCTGGTGTGTTTGTTTTAAATTAGTTTATATTTTTGCTACAGCCATGTCAGATGTCTTCTAATTAAAACAGATTCTTCTCATCTGACTGCATTTGCAAGTTACTTAGAGACAAAGAAGCTAAACAACTAGAATATTTTCCTTTTTAATTAAGTTTCTTGAACATTAATTTTCTGATTATTTCTAGAAATCTAAAATGTAAAAAAAAAAATCATTTAGGAGCTGGGGACATAGCTCAATGGTGTAGCGCCTGCCTAGGAACCCTAAGGCCCTGAGTCCAATCCCTGGTACCCCCCCAAAAAAATCATTTAGACCAAGGTCTATCACTTAACTATGAAGACCTCAGAAAGATGCTCTCAAAAAATAATAGCAAAAAACAGATGGTCTATTTAGTTGATTTTAGATTAAGGCAGTAGAAATCAAAACCTAAACATTTAGTTCTATTATAAAATAATATAAAATTATTCTCACCTTAAATTATGACCTCTGCTTTCGAGATCTCAGAGCCATTCATGTAACACACATACAAGAAACTACAGTTCATTTTAAAACCTCCTGCATGTATTGTCTCTTATTTACCCTAGTATACATGATTTAACCCTTCTCTGGCCAACACAAAGAATTCTGACACCATCTTCTCAGAGACACATTATCATCTCATTGTATGTAAAACCTTTTTAATTGCTTATCTCACTCACCATCAATAAGCTCTGGAATATAAACGGTACAAACTGTAAATATATTCATTCACGCAGGGTAGTATTCTTGCGTTGTCCTTCAGAAATTGCTATTTCCTCCAAGCTCATTCACTCACCACTTGAACGAACTGTGGCTCTATTTCCTACACAGTCTTCCAGCCCTAGTTCACTGTCTCACCTAGTCAGCTTTCCTCAGAACCTGTCATTCCTAACTGTTCAACTGTATCTACTGGAAGTGACTTCTGCCACCCTCCTTTTGAAGTACTAGGGATTGAGCACAGCCTTTTAAAAATTTTTGTATTTTTTTATTTTGAGATAGGGTCTTGGTAACTTTCTAAATTTCCCAGGGTGGACTTCAACTTGCTATCCCCCTGCCTCAGCCTGCCAGAGTGCTGGGATTACAGGCCTGTGTCACGCACTGCCTCTCCCTTCACATCTTTGGAATTCAATAAAATTGTACCATCCTATCTCCACCACTCTGTCCCTTCAGCTCCTTTAATGCACTGCTTCCCTGGTGGAAATCCTCCACTTTTCATCATCTATTTCTCTGGTTCTAACCTTCAGATCAACCTGGCATAAAACTTCTGTGTTGTTTTAATTCTTCCTTCAACTTCTACCTGGACTCCAGTATCAGTGAAGCTCACAGCACCTTTCAAATCTCCATCTCCTTTTACAACCCTGTTTCTAGCACACAGCAGCAGTTAACAAGAGTGATTTTCTAATGTTATTTTAGTGGTTTGTGCAGTGTCCTTTTCTTTTCTCAAAATTTTATGTTCCAAAGAGGAAGGGACTGTGCCTTATGCATTCAAGAAAATCCTTTAGCTGCTCCATTAATGTTAGGAGAGTAGGGAACAGTAAGCTCTGGCATTTCCATAAAAAGGAGTGCAGGGGTGGGACTCTAGCTGTGGTGAAAGGGAGAGGACAGGAGATTTTATTTCAAGTGGCATTTGTTTGCTCACTAGCACACTTTTCAGCTGAGCTATTCAGTGGCTTGGGGGTTCGATAGAGTTGTCTGAGGGCTATAAAACTCCAAAATCTCTCAGCACTGGCTCAACTGGCAAGCACACTGTCTCCCAAGGAACTTTTATTAAGGGACAATCAGTTATGAATCCACTTTCCAAAGATGGTGAAAAGAGCTTGCCTGCATTTTCCTGCAGGTGCAGCCAGTTCCTCCTGACTCCAGCTCAGAGTGAGGTCGAGAATTCTCTCCTTTTCTCTCTTCTTCCCAAGGCAGCCAGATGCACTTGCCCCATTCACTTTCGTCCGTTTCTCAGTCCTCCCAGCCTGTGTCTTGTATGCAGAAAAAGGGGGCAAAGGGAAACTGCCCACCCTGTTCAGAAAGACATGGAGCATCCTCACCCAGCTGCCGACTTCTAAGGCTTTAGGCTCAAGACTCTCAAGCTCTGTTCATTTTGCCATTTCCTACTCGGGAGGGGAGACTCAGCATTTCACCCAGGAGGAGTAAAGACTTTCAAACGCACCCTAAAATGCACATCATACCACCACATGCAATGCAATGACCAGCACAGACAAATAACGGGCAAATAATTTATATTCTGTCTGTGAAGATTTGCTGATGAAATGGAAGTAGGTTAAAATCAAATATACCAAATTTTAATTAATATGCAATGTCTTATAAAATACAGTAAATAATTCAATCCCTTTTTCCCATGAAATCAGTGATGCCTTCCTAATGAATCTAGGTTGTTAATGAATTTGGCTCAGTAAAATCAATGAAGCATTGCTATCAAATCAGGATTCAGAGCATTTGTCCAGTGATCTCAGCATAATACATAATATGTAAACTACCAAAACACAGTATTTTACAACCCCATGCTCAAAGTTCCCTTGTCTGAAATGAACAAAAATGCCACCACCACAGAGATACTAAAAAACGGAGTTCCAAATGTCATCAGATGGTATCTGAAGCCTTCTATTATTCCAGACTTTCTGACAAATCATGTTCTATAATTCTGCTAAATAAACCAACTAGAATAAACATTACAGAGCTGAGATTGGAGATATTGGCCGGCACCACCTATCCCTCCGTGGCCCGGCTACAGAATCCATTTGTGGGAGCCAGATGGAAAATGGAGACAGAAGAGAATAGTTTAATGGGCGGATTCCTGGCCCTGAGAAGAACAAATTCAAACACTAATGTCTGATCCATTTTACAGCTGGCCCAGGGACTCAGTCCTAACTGTCATAGAGGAGGCTGCAGCACAAGCTGCCCACAGCTGGTTCTATGGGCAGAGCTCAGTGCTGGGCTCACAGTGTTGAAAGCTGAGCTGGGGAAAGGACATTTGATCGTTTCTGCAAAGGACACAGCACATATCGCTGCTGCACTAAGAAGAAAGAGAGACCTGGGAGTGCTTGGCAATTTGGAGATTTTGAGACTCTGAAAACATCAAAGGAAAGACGCTGGGTAAAGAAACAATATTTCCACTGAGGCCACCCTAAAGCAAGTGCAGGGAGCCGCCAACTCTCCAAGAGGAGGGCTGCCTCGGAGGTAACAGGAGAGTGGAGATAACAGGAGAGTGACTGTGAACCCTCGGCAGGAGTAGTCGGGAGTCTGAGAGCTCCCTCAGAGGGAAATCAACCAGCCAACAAGATAAGGCGTTAGGTGACATGACTTCATTTGTAACCAAAACCACTAAAAATTAGGGATATTTGAAATACTCATAAATGAGTAAATTGTTGTCTTTCTGGTTCACAGTTAACTTTTCAATTTGTGTGTGGGAATCCGAAACAGTTAGCTCTATGCCAACCGCATAAGCTACAGCTCATGCCACATATGGTCAATCGCCCAGCTCTGCCTCAGGACCTTTCCCCATCTGGACACCTGTTTACATTAAGCTAACCAACAAAGCCTTCATTCAAGGATCTAAAGTTTTCACATATCACTTTTAATTTGATCAAACTTTATTATTCATCCTACCCAAATAGAAAACAACAACACCCATTTATTAAGAGGTTGGTTTTTAGAAACTATGTCCAGCAGTGTGGAAGAATAAAAAAGGAATAAAGTGAGTTCATTTAATAAATTCCAAGCATATTTGGGGATATGAGACTACTAACTTAGTCGCCTCTTATTGCTGGGACAAAATACTTACCACCCCAAAACTTAGAAGAGAAGAAGTAGACTTTGGTTCACAGTTTTTAGAGGATTCAGTCCACAGTCAGCTGGCTCCAAGATAAGAACAGCCTGGTGGGGGACAGGTGGTCACATCCTGGCAGCCAGAGAGCAGAGAGAGGAAGGAGGAGACAGGGAAGAGTGGTGCCCTCCAGAACAGCCCAGGCCCCACCTCCAAAAGCACAGCCAAGCTTGAATTCATCAGTGGGTGAATCCAATCACCTTCTAAAAGCCCCAACTCTGAGCCTTTTGAGAAACACTCTAAACACAGCAATGACATAAAGAGAACAATGAGGAAGTAGATCAAGGATATATGTTTTATGCAAATAGAATGCTCTGGAAAAACACAGTGATGTTCTTTGCAGAGAAGGATCACAAAACACAGGTGGGTGAGAAATCTTTTCATGGTTTTTGTATAATTTGAATGCTCTTCTTGCTGAAGATGGCACCCACAACTTACTACATCCTAGGCAAATGCTTTATCATTGAGCTATTTTAGCCCCAATTATAATGGTTTTTCCATATGCTTGCATTACTGTTTCAAAAACAAAACAATTGAGGGCTGGAGAGTTAGCTCAGTGGTTCCGGCACCTGCCTCGAAAGCGCAAGGTCCTGAGTTCGATCCCCGGTAACCACATATAATGCTGGGCGTGGAGACACGCCCACCAGCAATCAACATCGCATACCACAATGCCAGACGTGGTGGCTCGCGCCTGTCATCCCAGCACTCGGGAGGCAGAGACAGGAGGATTGCTGAGTTCGCAGCGGCTTGCCTGGGCACCATGGTGAGCTCAGGGCCAGCCTGAACTACAAAGCAAGACCCTGTCTCAAAAAAAGCAAAAAAAAAAAAAAAAAAAAAAATGAGTTGTAATTTTTCTAAAGTAAATACTGAATGGAGAATTACTACTACACTTTAATAAAAGCCTAGGTCTTCAGAGTCAGGGAAACATGAAATTGTCTACTAACCTAAGTCATTTGATCTTTCAAAATGTCTGCTTCTTTTTGACAGATACTCATAATCTTTGACATTTAATAATTCCATGACAATCCTATTCATATTCTTCTAAAAGGTAATTTGTTTTATTAAAGCATGCCTTACACCAAGTATTGGGAATACACAAATTTTTATTAGTAAGCAACCACTAAAAATCCATATGAACTGGGCACGATGGCACATGTGTCTAACCCTTTCACCCCAGTGAGCTGAAGCAGGAGGATAACAAATTTAACCCTAACCTTGGCATCTTAGTGACTTCATGTGACTCTCTCTCAAAATAAAATTTAAAAGGGCTTAGATATAGTTTAGTGCAAAAGACTTACATTCAATATGAAATACTGAAAAGAAAAAAATGGATGATGAAATATTTTAGCTAATCTTCTATTTGGATCAAACAAAAACACCTTCCATTAAGTGGTAAAGCACTAGGTCAAATGGCATTGTTGGCCTGAGTACTTCGTTAAAGACTTTTAGGGCATCCTAATTCTTATTAATATGTAATATTATGATGCAAGATTGTTATGCAGCATTTATAAAACAATCTGTGTATCATTTCAAAGCAATAAACATTTCTTAAATACCACTATTTCATACACAAAAAATAATTTCTAGCAGAAGAAAGAAAGAAAGAAAGAAAGAAAGAAAGAAAGAAAGAAAGAAAGAAAGAAAGAAA
>PVIC010045866.1:0-14482 GCA_004025085.1 Thryonomys swinderianus
CCTATGAGATAATTTTTAAAAAGAGTGTAAGAACCATACAGATACTTCCTTCAATGTTTCTAGTGCCTCTAAGTAATTGGAGATGTTCTCCAAAGCTCACCATTTATTTTTTAAAAAATCTATTTGCAAGTATTACAATGGAAAGGTTAAGACATCTTGCCGTGGTGGTGGAATATCTGCCAGCAATTATTGAAATCCTAGTGCTGCCAGGAATTTAGCTCAAGTGGTACTGCACCTATCTTGGAAGCACAAGGGCCTACATCTGATCCTTGGTACAACATAAATAAATACATACATACATACATACATACATACATACATACATACATAGGGCTGATGTTTCTCAGACTCAACTGGAAGATCGCAGCTCAACTCTTGTCCCTTGCTAGAGCCAGGAGAGCTGCCTCCCATGCTGCCCTTTGATAAACTCAATCTCAGAAGCAATGATGTGAGCAAGGAGTCTTTGTTCCTGGATGTCTTCTGACAGCTGTGGTAGAAAGGGAATGATCCCATGGCTTGGTTTCCCTGGGCCTCCTCCTTTCCCAGCCTCTTACCACAGCTCATTGCAAGTGGCATTTTCTATGTCCCCTTGTGAAAAGCATGAAAAGACTGGAATGGGCTGGTGAGAGTTCAGTATCTCTTGCATAGGAGGACAAAGCACTTACGATGATTGAACTTCATTCTGTCGACTTGACTGGCTTGGGACTTCCGAGTGTTCTGGGTGGATGGTGGAGGTTTAGGGCACTCTCTTGAGTGTCTGTCCCTTCTTTCCTCACACTCATCCCCTGCTCTGCTTCCCAACCACTGTGAACTGAGCGGGTTTGTTCTGCCACACCCTTCCACTGTGATAGTTTCAACTTGAAGCCTGCGCACCATGTACTGACAGCAGTAATGGACAAGGTCATACAGGAATTAGAGCTGTCATATCTAAAACCAACGATGGAGTCATTCTTTATGAATGAATTATGAAATGAGAAGAAATGACTGAAATCTCTAACATAGAGGATTTTTAAAATCCTTTAAGCGTTCATGAGAACACAACATGAAACTTTCAACTACAGGAATGTGATTGATCAAGCAGTCCAGTTTAAGACCACTATTTCATTTACATCAAGGTCACCCTCAGCTGCTGATCCCAGCCAATGACAGGGCACACGAGGGAGATAACACTTCTCTGCAGCATAACACCAGTCTGCGACATAAGGCCTTCCTTTGCTCAAGGACCCCAATGCTCGTGCTGCCATGCACAGCAGTCTTGGTTACCTCCCTCCATCCTTCCATTCCTGGGACTCACTTCTGGTCAGCTATGCATTGTGGTGTGATGGCTTTCAGCAGTTCTAGTCCCTGGTTAGTTCTAGCATTTTCTTGAACACAAAGGCTCCCCATACACAAATGTTTGCACATTCACCTCATGTTGGCATCTACTTCTCTGAGGACCTATATGAACCCAGCATGTTGCTACTTCCACGAAGTACTGTGGCTAGAAATACGAAGATTTCCTAGCCTCTCGGAACTCCTGAACAATTGGCAGATCCTTTCTTGACACTGCTGTTTTCTTCCTTTTAATAACACTTTTGTTACAATCCAAACAGGTTAGCCTTCTATTGCCTTTAGATACCTCTCCTCTCAAAGAGTGTAATAGGCTTTTCTTGGACTCCTGTTAAACTTATTCTGGCTTCTTTCTCCGTATCAGACATGTGTGTCTCTTCAGTGACTTCCACTCCCTGCTTCAGCTCAGATAATAAAATTCATTTTCCTTTCTGTCATCTAAGGCACGACAGGAAGCTTCCTCTGAGATTTAAAGTACAATTAATCCCTTTCATCCCAGTGTAACCCTCCTTTTGGGTAGAGAGGGGACCTTCACTGGCTAAAGTTCTCTAATTTTAATGCAATGATTCTGTCCCTTTTTATGGAGATTAGTTGGTCTTTGTCTCCTTTAATAATGATTCAGCATTTACTGATTCTCCTGCCCACATCTTCCTCTTGAAGGACATTGGAATCCAAGTCTTCCTGCTGAGCTGTTTAGCGTCCAGCACTTTTGCAAACTAAATGAAGGCAGCTTCAAAACTCTAAACTCCAATTCTCCAAATCACCATTTCAGAGAAGATACCCTTATGCTTTGGTAATTAGAAAGAAAATCAAACAGCTCTCCGGGGGCAGGGAAGTCCTTTCTTTGATGAGCTCTGAGTAACTCAGGGACTCCTTAGGGGGCATCTCCTCCTCCTAGTGAGGGGTCACCTCCTCCCCAACTTCCTGGGGAGGGTCATGGCCCTGGATGAGGGGAGCACCCCCTACTCTCCCCTCTGTGGTGGGCATGTGGCTGCAGGTTTTGAGCAGGGTATGTTTCAACTTCATGGTGATGTAAGACTTGGCTCCAGTTCATGGAGATTCTTGTGGTAGTTTTTGTAACAGAGCCAAAACCCTTACAGAATGATGCTCAGAGAGATTAGGGAGGAGAGACCCTTGCCTGTGCACAAACCAGATTGTGCCATTGTTGAGAGAGTTGCTTTGAGTTTTGCCTTCTGTCCCCCCGCCCCCAAGCTTAACCAATAGTGCAAACTTGTCTCCAAATACACTCAGGAAATCACCTTGGGATGCCGTGTCCTTATTCCCTTGCTTAACCAAAATGACTAAGATAGAAATGTTTCCTAGGCAAACAAATAACAGATTTCTTTTCTATTGCTTGTTCCTGTTTGCATTTCTTTGTCCACAGGGAACATAGAAAAAGCAAATATTATCTATAGCGATTTCCTCTTATCAGAGGCCACTTGCATAGGGCTTTATGTCCCCAAAGAACTTACAGCCTTTCCCAAGGAGGTCTCATATCCTCTCCTCAGTTATGTATTGTGACATTTCCAAAATAAACAACCATACAACCAAAACAGTCTTGGATAGAGGTGCCAAGCAACGCACGTCTGTTTGTTCTCAGCTGCAAGCAGGAGACCAGCATGAGGAATGGAGGAACTGATCCTTTTAGCCTCCTGAACGCTGTTCAGTCCCTCCAGTCACCCAGCCATGTTTCAACAACACACCACCACCTCAATTCCTGCCGCAGTAAGAGGCAGTCAGTTTGCAACACACACAAAAATCCAGTTTCCAAATATAAATCTCTTTCTGGCATCTGTATTCCTCATACACCATTCAGGCAAGATTTGGGGATTTTCTTAGCACACTGAATCTGTAATTTCAACATTTCTTGTTCATCAAGCTGAATCCCGGGTTATAAAGAGCTTCACTAAGAACTAAGGGATTATATCCTTATTGGTATGGGTGTGATCCTTTCCATCTCAGAGTATTCTTTCTAAATCTGAACTGATTGCAAATCTCCTAAAATGGAAGAAAGTCAAGTGATGAGTGTGAGGGAAGAAATAATGCTCGTTAGTAACTAAAATGATAATGAAACAGACCAAAGTGTTTGGGACTAGAAAAGTTCCTGAATGATGGAAGGGAAGACATACTCCTACTGTACCTGAGTTTGAGAATTTGAGATACATCAGATGCACTGTATTATGGACAGTGCCTCCTAAAAGCAACCTTTTAGTTTCTTTATTTCACTGATTTAGAGCTCTAGAGAATATTTTAAAATGGAGGCCTGATTTGCAAGTGAATTAATAGCTATATACATCCCTGAGAAACCACATAAAGCTTATCATTAACACAACAGTACAATGAAATGAGGATTTCCAAAGGTATATGGGGTAGTATGAACATATTGTGTCAATAGTTTCATCATTTGGCTTTAATTTCCCTCAAATGAAAGTGATGAAAAGATACAGTGTATAATCTTCTTTTTCTTTCTTTTCTTTTTTTGTGGTACTGGGGGTTGAACTTGGGCCCTTGTACTTCCAAGGTAGCACTTGAGCTAAATCCTTGGCTATCATATAATTTTCTTAAGAAGCTGGGTTGGTGATATATACATCACCATTAAGCTCCTTTCAGAAAGGTGCTAGAATTGACCTTTGAGACTTGATTGCTAGTCTGGAAAATGAAAAGAGGAGAAAGTAAACAAAATTGAGGAAAAACAGAGAGAAATAAAATAGAATTAAAGATGTGGCATTTTAGCCAAAGAAAAGTTCTACATCCTACAGAAAGGGAAGGAAAGAAATCTGAGCGGGTTATGGAGATATCTTTGGTGCATTCTTGCTGAGTAATAGAAAAATTAAAAGACTACTCTTCATTGGGAATTCATGAAAATGTTTCTTTGAACAAAAGATTACTTTTCCTACTTCCTACAAGTCAATTAATTTTTACTTATAGTTCTATAAAACAGGAAATCTAAATTTCAATGACTTTAGAATAATAGCAGTTAGTGTGGGCTGTCTTTGGTCATACATATATCAGGACTTCCCAAGACCTTCAGATGTCTCAAGAAGTGAGCCATATGATACTCAAATGCTGTATTGATGCCTTGCTTAGAGATGTTTGTGCATTGATGTGGTGGACTTGAATCAGTGTATGAAAGCAATGAGTTATGAACAAATTATAAAAGCTCAACATACATGTTTTGACTGAAGAAAATCTGAGGAAGAATGGAGCAAATGTAGTACCATAGTTAGGTGGAAATTCTTGAAAGAAGAGATCTTACCACTTGCTGGAACGTTTCAGTGACATTTAGAGGGAACAAAGAAATGCTGATCTCAAGAGTAGCTGAGTATATTTTGAAAAAAAAATCTCTAAAATAGCACAAGCCACTTTATTCTGACCTGTAAAGCCCAAAGTCCCCTAGAGATGGTTAAATTATCT
Source organism: Thryonomys swinderianus (assembly GCA_004025085.1). Lineage (NCBI taxonomy): Eukaryota > Metazoa > Chordata > Mammalia > Rodentia > Thryonomyidae > Thryonomys > Thryonomys swinderianus. The sequence goes on from PVIC010045866.1 coordinate 4,744, forward strand.
TCCAGTAACCATGAAGGAGGATGTTATAGGAGAAGAACTGACTACAACAGTCTCCTTCAGTGTCAAAAAGGCAGATTTAATAAAGCAAGAAGAATTTCCTTGCTGAGCCACTTTAAGCACACCAAAGAATTGTCCTCAAATCATTATCATTAAAAACATGTTAGAATTGAAAAACCAAGTTTTGAGAACACCTAACAAAGAAGTCAGTGCAAAGCAGCCTAAGTTATTGGTATATTTACAAGTCCCAGAGAACTTTGTAGGAGAGTAAGAACAGGAATGTGTCTCAGGATTCAGAAGCATGAGGGAGATGTGATAAGGCAGTGTGAATGAACTCTAGATAGTCCATAAAATGCAAATAAGACAGCAAACAAAGCTTCAAGCGACAGGTCTGGGATTAGTAAGGACACTGGCCCTGTGAGGTCAGAATTCTGTGATATTGAAGGAGGGGCTCCAAACATTCTTGAAGGGTTACAGAAGGTCAGATGAAGAAAGGCATTATTGCCAATCAGGAAAGTCATGTACATTTTCCAATAAGATCATAGAAAGTTCTTCCAAGTTTCTAAGTAGAGAATCAGGCTATGCAGCAAGTAAGACCAGTGCTAAAATCCAACATGCCAATAGAGTCAAGGTGGAAAAGTGGTTAGCTGGGAGTTTAGCTCAAGTGGTACCACGCCTACCTTGTAAGCACATGGCCTGAGTTCGATCTCCGATACCACCATGCACACACACACACACACACACACACACACAAATGCTATTGATTTAAAAAAAAAAAAAAAGGAAAAGTGGTGTTTATGGCAATATGAAGAACAAAAAGGAGAAACATTCTGAAGAAAAGATAAAGATAAGAGAGACATTTCAAAGGCACAGTCCCTAGAACTTGGTGACTAACTAACTACCATACCCAGATCTCTGGAAATGGCCTACCACCTCCATGTGTGATTTAGTTCCCAAAACACTCTCTCCAGGGGACAGATGTAGCAAAAAATCTGTACCTCGGTCACTCAAGAGGCAATACTTGAATATTTGGTCTGAAGACCACAGTATCTCTTTCAAAGAATAAAATGAATGAGTTAAACCTAAACAGCAAGCACATGCTGAAGAGAAGCTGGAATGAGGCCAAACGGTATACAGTGGTACCTCAATTCATAAGCAATTCTTTCCGTGATTCGGATCCCAAAATTCATTCCACAATTCTGATGGCAACTGAACTGTGCTTGAACTAGAATCAGAGGAGGTGGGATGTGTTCAGGGTGGTATGGCTATAGACTTGAGCCAGAACCATGAACCGCTGTACTAGCTTACAAGGCTGAAGCCCCTCAGTTCCCATACTGAGGCCTGTTACTCTGTCAACAGTAGTGCTATTTGCTAAGGAAGACAAACGAGTGACCAGAGTTCCTTCCTGCATGGAAAACAAAAGGTGCAGAGGGAAAAATAAAAACAATGGTACCATCATATTATTAGTCTTCCATAGTCTGGCTCCCATACCCAAATTCTTTAAAGCCTCAAACTCAGGGGAGTTGTAATGGCACCTCCCGCATTAGTTTCTATTCACACCACTCCTGTGCCTGTCTGTATAAATGGCCCTTATAGGACTACGACTTCCTTACACTTCAGGATAGAGATAGAGCACTTCAGTGTTTTATTTCCTTTGCCCTTAACCCCCTTATAGCAAGTCAAGAAGGAAGGATTATTAAGACCCCACACCAATTTTAAGAGTACTCATTTGTATTCTAGAATGCATGATCGATATTGTGAAATAGTAAATATTTAATGGGAAATGGGGCTTAGGGGTAAAAAAAAATTGATGATTAAAAAAAGAAAGCAAAGCTTATGTATATAGGAGTAGGGGTGGTAGGGTGGGTAGGGGAAGGGGAAAATGAAAATTAAGTTGTGTCATATACTCGTACAAATTCTCAATGTGGAGTGTAATTGTGATGTGTATATATAATGTACCAATAAAAACACCAATAAAAAAAGACTACTTATTCTTGAGTAGTCAACAAAAGTCAATTCTTTAATTACAGAACTATTAATTGACATCAGGAAAGATGGAACTTTAAATATACAAGTAAAATTCATCCAACTCTGCACATAACTTCAGACAGAGGATTGCAAATTGAAGATAAGGTTTCTAGAGCAAATGCTATATTTCTCTCATTTGCATCTCCTTCTGATTGTGAGAGGGTTTTACCTGTGATGATCATTAAGTCTGCTTGGTCACATTTCAAGTACTAGAATAAATGGAACTTCCAAACAGATCTTTCTATTTGCTTCAACAGAAAGTTTTAAATCAAGATTTTTAAAAATATAAGTTGTGGTTATAGCAAATTTTAAAAAATCTTTTTTAAAGGACTATCCAATATCTCTGGCTTCTTCTCTGGCTTCTTAATCATCCATTCTAAAGTGTTAAACAAAAGACAGTAAATGTTATTTGAACTGCAGCCAGCTGACCAACAGAGATGGAAAAAACCCATTTTGAGAGATACTGGCAATAATATCTTCCCTAACACTCAATCACTGACTGGTTTTGAGGACTGACTGGTTTTGCAATGATTCTGAGCTTTTCCGAATATAATTCCTAATGAAATCAGAGTTCACCAGAGGGTTCTTAGCACACTTCCCTACAGTTTCTAGTCTTACTAATTATTTTAATAGTCAACTGTGACCCTAAAATCTTGTCAAAATGAATAAACACATAATAGTATAGCAAAGCAAAAACCATTCATGTAGGAAATGTTAGAGATGTTGTCTCTGAAACTGTGAGCTTGCTAGATATTTCAGAATAAAAATCTCAGCGTAATCATCAATCAAACACACCTGTGAGCTCTTTTGAAATACTGCCCTTGGACATTTTAATCTTAAATGGACTCACATGTGTCTAGGAACCTCGTTCCTCAGGCTTTGTTCTCACATCCTCAAGGCCGTCACAACCATCAGGCTGAACCCAGCTAAGCTGATTCTGAAGATCGATCACTAAGTGGGTTCCCTGTTCTTTGCTATCATCTGCTAACAATGTCTGAAGTGCCCCTTCCTCCACACCAACCCCAGCAAGCCCCTGAACTGACATGAGTCTTGATTTTCTTGAGAATACCTTTCCTGCTCCTCTACGCATTAATTCTCCTTCCCATGCTCTTGTGGAAGCACCTTTTTCTGGGTCCCTCCCCTTCTTTCCTTACCATTCAAACAACAGGTAAATTCCTGCCTTTGTAAAGAACATTGGCCATTGTCTAAGCACAGCCGCTTTTATTATAACCTTACAATTTCCCTTTGTTTTATTTGGCTTTATTTATTTATTTATATGGTTTTATTTATTTTCCAATTAATGTGACTATACTATTTAATCTGTGTTTATGGCAAATATCCATTACAACAGATTGGTGAGATATGGATTTATTTACACACCAGAGCAAAGGGGTGAGAAGGAAGAAGAGGAGATTAAAGGAAGAGTACAGTGAGTCTAGAAAAGGTTTGCCCACTGCTGCTATGATATTATATCAGAAGTTGCTCAAGTGGGCTAATAAGGTTTCCTACATTTTATTATCAACCATTACTGTGGTATGAATTCTCCATCTCTATTGCCTCATACTTGACAAAATACTCTCACTGTCTATGAAGACATTTGTGATCCCCTAAAATGGCTTCAATTTTAATACAAGACACTCTTAAGTAAACATTTTCCACCAAGAAAATAAAACATAAGTTTCAGGCATCCATAGAAAAGTGATAACCACGAAGAGGACAAAGTTCAACTTCACTGTCAACCCATCCTTTCAAAAGCTGCTTACTGAGATGTCCTACATACTGGAAGTTGTTCTGGGCCCTTGGGATACAAGAGTCTGCATGACAAAATCCCTGCTCTTTGAAGTTTGAAGGGAAAGATAATTTAAAATAATTAATGAAATTATATTGATAATTTCTGTGAAGAAAATACACCAAAATAAGGAGACAGAGTCTGAAGAGAGAGGAGAAACCTAATTAAGAAAAACGGTCAAGGAAGGTCTTTCTGAGAAGTGGTATTTGGGCAGGAATGTGAATAATGAGAAAGAGAAAGACACAATCAAGGAAGATGTGAAGAAATAACATTCCTAGATTATTGAAAGTAAAAGTAGTATTACTCAGGGCTCCCCAGAAAAAAAAAACAATGGCTAGAGAGAGAGAGAGAGAGAGAGAGAGAGAGAGAGAAAATACCTCCTCTACCTGCAATTTTACCTTGTAATGTTTCAGTTGTCTGCAGAAGACTACAGTCTTCCAAAAAACTATACTGATATATCATTATTATAGCTGTGTTGTTATAACTGTCTTATTTTATTTTTGCTGTTGGAGTCTTATATCTTATATTTAAATTAAATGAAAAAAAAACCATAGTACCTCTAAGGTACTAATATTATAGGTAGAGAAGCTAGCTAGATATATGATAGGCAGATAGATAGGACTGGGCCTTGAAAAGCTTGTGAGAAAGGAAACCAATGAAAAATACACTTCCAGAAAGCAATGACCAACAGGCCTCCTAGGATGGAGGGTCAAAATCCAGACCCAGCCCCTCCCCGCCCCCAGAATGCACTAATTGCAAATTCCCCAAGTAGGGGACTGGGACTTTAGACCACCCAAGAAATCTCCTGACAAGAAAAACCCTGTTTGACTTGATTCCTCATTGGACCCCATTTAATCAAGGTTGCTGAAACCACTGTACTTATAAACCCATTGGTTAACTATGGTTTGCCCATTTCTTTTGAATCTTATTAGAAGCCCCCACTGTACTCATTGGTTAATTGTAGCCTGTGCACCTTAAATATTTTTGGAAGCCCTCTATTTTGAGCCTGCCCCACCTCATGATTTCTGTCCACAAATTTCCCCTGGAAAAAGCGATTCTGGGCTACCCACCTTTCCGGGTTCCCCCTTCTGCCTCTCTTAGGCAGAAGCTTTCTTTCTAATAAAATTTTCCTGCTTAAACCTCCATCATTGCTAAAATTCATTCTTTGATTTTAGAGAACATGAACTCGTGTTTCAGGTTGGGAGTTAAATCTTGCTCCCCTGCATCACTGTGGTACATGGTACAGTGCTATCCATGGATTCAGGCACCTACTGGGGATCTTGAAACATGTCGCCCATGAATTAGAGCAACTACTGCAAAGCAGAGATTTATTATGGGAATTGGCTTGTGAGCTAAAGGACCATGAGAAAGCTCACAGTATCTCACTGTATAACCAGAAAAGTAGCGTAAAAAGTCACTATGAGTCTAAAGGCCTGAAAAACCAGAGAAAGTATCTGCAAAAATCCTAGTCTAAGGCTAAACATTTCAGAACAAGTGTAGAAAGGGTACTGGTGAAATTCTTGTAGTCTGAAGGCCCAAGGTAAGGAGACTGCCAAGGAGAGGGAAGAGAGAGAGAGAGAGAGAGAGAGATAGAGAGAGAGAGAGAGAGAGAGAGAGAGAGAGAGAGAGAGAGAGAAACACAGAGAAACAGAGAGAGAGAGAGAGTTTATGTTACATTTACCCCTTTGTTCTGTTTGGCCTCTCAGTGGAGATTTCAGTAGCCTTCTCTCGATTAGTGATAGAATCCTTAGTAGGACAGACATACATAAATCAGCAAAGATATAGAAATGAAAACACTTATTCACTAGGTTGATACTTGTAGAATACTTCATTGTCAACAACTTCAGAAATTGCAAATCTCTCTTTTTTTTTTTTTTTTTTTGAGACAGAGTCTCATTTTTTAGTTCAGGCTGGCCCTGAGCTCACCATGTTGCCCAGGCAAGCCTCAAACTCAGCAATCCTCTTGCCTCTGCCTCCTGAGCACTGGGATTATAGGCGTGAGCCACCATACCCAGCAGAAATCACAAATTTTATCAAGCACACATCACAGGACAGATTTATGGTGAACCACAAAGTAAATCTTAATGCTTTTTAAAATATTAAACTCATACACTATGTATTTTCTGACCACAACAAAATGAAAGATCCACAAGAAAAATAAATGTGGGAAATCCCCAAATATTTTGGAATTCAGCATCACACTTCTAAAAGACCACAAAGGGCAAACAAAAACAGAAACTCAGGAAAACATTTTTAAAATGTTTTCATGAGTTTTATGACAATGAAAATGCAATATTAAAATATCTAAGATGCAACTGAAGTATTATGTAAAAAGAAATTTGTAGCTTTGGTAATGTGTCAGTAAAAGACATCTCAACTCGATAACCTAAGATTTCACCTTACAAAACTAGAAATGGACAACTCAGAACAAACAGGAAAAAAAGGATTATCTTAAAAGATTAGCCAAACTGACCAAACTTCACCTGCATTCATTAATAAGGAAGACACAAGTTACTAAAATCAAGAAGGAGCAATATCAACAATCTTTCAAAAATGAGAATTGCAAGAGAATATTAGAATCACATTATATGAAAAAATTAGACAATTCAGGATGAAATTGTAAAATTCCTAGATAGACACAATTAGCAATTTAAAATCTCACAAAGAAAGTTCTAGGACCAGATAGCTTTGCTCTGCACTACTTAACAAAAAAAAAAAAAATGAGGCCAACAGAAGCCAATATACCTAATTAACAAAATATTAATAAAATAAATGCAAGGTTAACCTAATAAATTAATGTCATATAATAGACTAGTGAAGGATAACATTCTCATAATCACTTCAATAGATATAGAAAAGAATATTAAAATATCTATGATTAGAAACAAAATACAAGTGTTTTGTCAAGGGTGTGAAGAAACTGGAATCCTCACACATTGTTGATGGGAATATTAAAAAAAATGGAGCACTTTGGAAATCTGTCAGCTTCTAAAAATTAACCACAGAACCCCTCTTAGGAATGTCCTCAAAAAATTGATTACACACATCCAGCCTATGTTTACACAAAGGATTGTCTGTGAATGCTCACTGCAGTATGACACCCAATGAGTGAAAATTAAAAACATTCTGTATTCTAATTAGCTAGTGAATGGATAAAATTTGTCATATCTATACAATGGAAAGTTATTCAGTAGTAAATGGAACACTGCTAAATGTTACACATACATGAATCTTAAAAATCTAATGATCAGTGAAAGAAGTCAGATACAAAAGAGTACATACACTACAATTCCATTTATAAGAAAATCCCAGAAAGGTAAATTTTAAAAGGTAAGAATTTTGGGTGAGAGTTCTTATTGACAGTGCTCTCATAGTCAATTTTTGAGATTAAAAAAATGCTCTAAAATTGGTTTGTGGAGATAACTGCAGAAGTGGTAAATTATTGAAACTCAAAACATACAACATTTTGTAAAGCCAAGACCAGAGGTAAAAGCAGAGTTGGGATCAGAGAAAACCTCATGAGGCAGGGTTAAGAATATGGATTTAAGTATATGTAGAGTATGAGAAAGTTTGTAAGAAATGGAATTACAGAATCTTTTACAAAAATGTCTCATGCTGCCATGTGCCGAATAGACTATCAGGGAACAAGAGTAAAAGCATTAAGAAGACCCCGAGACCTCTTACTCTTTTGGCCAAGAAATGATGAGCATACTAATGAAGCTAGACATTGCTACCAAACTTAACCTCAAGAGAATGGAATAACCACCTTTAAATAAATGATGAACAACATATTTTCCCATCTTTGGACATATAACTATAGTGAAAAACATTCCACCTATGGCTCTCAAAGAGAAAGCTTAAATGGGTAGATAACTTATTCTGAATTCCCAGTTCAGTGGTTTGTAAGAAATGAACTTAAAGTAAACAAGAAAACAGAATGATTTTTAATCATGCAGAGCCAGACTGCCATTCAAAATGTTATTTACATTTTAAGAACATTTTTTTCTCCAAGCATTTTATGTTTGTTTGGCCTAAAGACATCCTCATCACCATCAAAAATCTGGAGATCTGGGTATAGTTAGTAGCTGCATATTTGAGTCATGCATGCATGGCCTTTGGTTTTGCAGAGACGTATGTGACCCTTCATGGAGTCAATAAAGCTGGGGAAGCAGAGCACAGGCATTGCTGAAGAGACACCAACTTGATATTCCTGCACCGGCCCTGAAAAGTCTTGATATTTCTGCATGCATTTGAGTCTCCGGCTTGTTTTAATTATGTTCATCCAATTCTAAGCAATGCATGATATCAAGCATGACCAAGAATGGAAATATTTCCTCATGGAATTCTTAAAATCTTGATTGCTACAAGGAAAAGACCTTTAAGCAAACACAGTATCTTTCCAAACACAGAAAAGATTCGTATAACTAAGACCAGTTCCGAAATGGAAGAATATTAATGTTGTGGCCTATCTGCCCCTCTTCTATTAGTCATGACGATACACCCTGAAAAGACAGAAATCAGAGGAAAATATGAACAGAGCACCGGAAATAGGTTCAGCAAAGCAACAAGCAGGACCTGAGAACTATTTTTCATGTCTTGGTTTGTGAAAAGAAAGAGCTGTTTATTCAAAATGCTGCTTTGGGGGACAGGAAAACAAAGAGGAGAACAATGACCTAGTGACCTCCAAGAATTGCTGGCTGCAGCTCAGCCTCCCAGCCTGGTCTGCAGGAAGCCAGCCATGCAGACTCTGAACTTTGGGCTGTAATCAGAAGAGGTGAGGGTGCAGGCCTGGAGCGCAAAAGTCATGAGAATGCTATTAGCCACATTTAAAGTTCAGGGCAACTGTTTCCTCTTTGAGCATTGGGAGAACACCAGACAGAAGCTCTGGGGCCAGGGGCCAGGGCTGCTGCTTGTACGGTTGGGAGACAGAGGATGGACGTCTCTTCTTCCCCTGGGGGAGTCATTGGTAGTGGGTGGTCAGTCTCTGCTCAGAGTCCTGGCTTCACAGGAAATCCACATTTCTTCTGGGTTACTGGGTAACTGTGTCATGGACTCATTAGCTGGACAGGAACTTTACACAGTCTCTAAGCCCGTTCTTATGACCTTAGATTAAGACTGCTTTGACATTATAGCCTCCATGAGCTGTGCTCTACTGACCTCTCCTGATCAGCCTGGGATCAAGCCAGGATGACTTTAGCAAGACATAAGCTGTCCTGCCCTCAGCACAAGGAGAGGTTGACTCACTGTTACTGACAGTGAGACAGGTTTCTTTGGACCACTTCTCTGAGGGACCCCACTTGCTCTTATTCCTTGGCACTCCCTTGATATTCATGGCGACAAGCCAGGAGGACATGGTTGGGTAATGTGGGTCATGCCATATCTCGAAACTAAGGGCAGATTTTGTATCTTGTGCCTTTAGTTATAGCAAAAATCACAGACCTTAACGTTTACAGACTCAAATGGTCATTGAATTCCAACATGCACCCAGTATTCATATTTCTTCTAGACTTTGCCTTGCTGGGTGTCTAGTCAACCTGTAGCATCTCAAGGATAAGAGGCATTTATTGGTACTGAAGAATCTTAAAGTTATGCTAAAATAAGTTCCCTTGTGACTTATGTTCAACTTTAACATCTAGTTTGAAAGGCATATTCTTCTTACTAGATTGCACCATTTCACCTATGAAGGTATCATTAGCAATCTCATCAAATACCCTGTTCAAATCCAGAGGCACTTTATAATTTCCTGGGCTAGAAACCTACAAACTGTGCCACTGGAAGTAACATGCTGTCTGCCATCTTAAGTATGTTTTTGGAACAGATTTTGGTGCACATCACTTCTCTGAGATTCCACAAGTCATCCCTTTGTTAGTTTACTCTCAAATCTTACCTGAAATTTAACAGAGAACTCTCTGGCCATCATCACAC
>PVIC010045867.1:0-14465 GCA_004025085.1 Thryonomys swinderianus
GAGCAAAAGTTACATACTCATATTACCTCTAAATAATGACATTTGACTCTCAAGGGATGATGATAGATGATGTATTCCACTTTCTCAAAAAGAGAAGGAAGTAAAGGGAACAGTATTACTACCTGGTGGCTTATTTTGTGGTATAGATTGAATTTTCCCCTTTCTCCAGATTCCTATGTTGAAGTCTTAACCTGTCCCCCACTAGATTGGAGAGAAGCTACTTACAGCTGTAGTCAAGTTAAAACAAGTTCATGGAGGGGGGCTGGCTGTATCTTTTTAAAAAGGGGTAACATCAGAGACAGAAAGTGCATGAGGAGACCATCGGGGGAAGACACGGTCAGAGTTTGGGCCTTTTTTTTTTTTTAAGCAGCCAAAAAATGCCCAACCATGGTCGGGGAAGAGCCACAGGACAGAGGCATCCTCTCAGCCCTCAGGAATAGCCCAGCCCATGTCCTGATCTTGACCTTCTTGCTTCTGGAACTGTGGGATGACAAATGGTTGTTGTTTAAGCTGCTTAGTGTGTGGTTGTCATGAAAGTCCTAAGAAATAAAAATGCTTTCTTCAAGGACTGAGGGCAGAACTTTTTGATGCTATGTTACCAGTATCAGGTCCTGCTGCCAAGAAGCTCCTGGTTTTATATCCTGCCAATCCTGTCTGATCCAATCCCTTCCATTGAGGGTGGAACCCAATAAACCAAGATGCAGTGGCCAAGAAAGACAATGAGGACACACACAAACTGGCATTCATGATCCTCCTATTAAGTGGCAGACAGTTAAAGATAATAAGAGCTAACACTTCAGTGTTTACTAGGTATCAGACACCATTCTAACTACTTGTAAATATTATCTGACCTTTCTCCAAAAGTATCATTGGCAAGTACTATAATCCTCATCTTTTTGATGAAGAAATAAGATCTAAGAGCTGAGTCACAAGGCAATAGAAGGCCAGGCCCTCTGGCTATGGTCCCTGTGCTCTTTCTGACCACAGATCCTTCCTAGGGAGTAAACAATGCTGTGAGCTATGCCTGCTGCTGGGTTGGCAGCACATGGCTTTATGGACGGTTCCACTGGGGATCTTCAGGCACACTCCAAAATGCAGAGTCTAATAAACAAACAAACAATAAAACCCTCCTGTACTGCGGGACTAGCCTAACACCGAGGAAGGGCTCATCAATTAAGAAAACAAAACAAAACAAAACAAAAACAGAACAAATGCACTAAACAACACCTCTCAGAGTGCATGGAAAAACTGAGAAATTCCAAAGAACAGTGTCATCATATTAACAGGAATGTGGCAATGTTGGTTTCTTGGGTTTGAATATTATGTTCTCGCAAGGTGCCATCTATGAGAAAAGTAAGATAAAATGTACCCAGGACCTCTTTGTACAACTTTGCAACTTCTTAGAAATCGTAAATTACTTCAGAATAAAATTTTGAACGTACACAATCTTTAAAGAGTAGTGCTCGATTGTGGGGTGGGTAGGGAAAAGGGGAAAAATGAGAATTAAATCGTGTTGTCATATGCTGGTACAAATTGTCCATATTGAGTGTGCTCATGATGTGTATATACAATGCACCAATAAAGATGAAGATTAATTTTAAAAAGTAGTACTCAATTAAAACCTTTTCTTTGGTTCTGAGTACATACTTGTCCTGGAGGGTGATCGACTCAATTTTCAAGAGGCATGGAATGGGTAATAAACAATGAGTCAAACAAGGGAGAAAGAACAGATGTTACATTTAAAAAAAAAAAAACAAAATTATAAAGAGTAGGTAAGACTTCTATGCAATTAAACTGTGAAAATGCATTCTCAGTGTATCCATAGTAACCCTGTCACTGTAAGACAGTACCATCCATATTATGTACTGAGGTAAAATTTCCACACAGTGGTGCCTCATCATGCAAATTGTTACTGTTTGTGTCGGGAGTTATCCGGACCCTGGAAATCCTGGCTTCACAGTTTTTGACGTTTGTATTGTATAAATCTGTCTGGTGGAGCCAAAAGAGAAAATTATTTTAAGAGTCATAGGAAGAGAAATTTTAGGGTTAAAATAGCCACTTGGCAGGCAAGGGGTGGATGATGCTTTTGACTGGGAAAAAATGAACGGATCTCATAGGAAGAAAAGCAACTTCACTGCACAACAAAGGCAGAAGCCAGTTTTGGGGATTTCAAAGATCAACACAAGGTGTAGGTATGGAGACTTGCACTGTAATTTCTTTTGCAGAAAAGTTTGAAGGACAAAAAGAAGGCAATGGCATGGAGTTGAAGAAATGGTTAGAGGCTGATAGCAAGAGTGGGAGGCTGGGAAAGAAAGACTTCACCCTGAGTCTTCCCAGGAGGAAGGAGATTGTGGGCACATAAGTTGGAACACCGGACCCTAAACTGCCTTTAGGCATGATAGTTCCCTTTGCATGCCGAGAGGGGTCCATCCAGGGGCAGGCACACAGAAATACAGGGAGAAATCCATGACTTTGGACTCCTTTGAACAGACTTAATATTATCACTCAGCTCTCAATAAATATAGCAGCGCCGTCATTTGAAACTTTGCACAAAAAGGGCCCTGGCTTGAAGAAGCTCCTTGGAACGTTCAGCAGGGAGGGCTTCAATTTGAGTGCTGATCAGACTGAAATTTGCGAAGTCTGGCAGGACCCGAGGAGATAGCCGCACACAGCGGTTGAAGTTTTAGGTCGCCTGCTGTTCTTCCAGACAGCTGTCAAGGCTGATAAAACTTGTCATGCTTTCCCGGGCTCTGCAGCCATTAAAGAGCAAAAAGACATCACCGTAGGAAGCACAGTCAAGAGGCATAACATTTTCGGAGACGGATGGATGGAGTCTTTGTTGTGCATCTCCTTACAACAGCCTCAGTTTTGATCCACTCCCCGGAGGCGTTCTGGTCTACCCACCCAGGAGTCGCTTTGGAACTTACTTCCGGGGCAAGATGAAAGTGTTTGATGGGCATTGTGTCACTTAGCAGACAGCGGTGAGATAAAAAGCGAGGAGTTCAGGTGAGGAAATGTAAGGCAGTGTATTAGGGAAGATTTAACAGCGGGGCAATCCACAGCGCCCGCGTGGACTGAAGTTTCTAGAGCTGTCACAAAAGGGGTTTTATTTCCTTTCAGCTGTCAAAAATAATAATAATTTTAGAACAGCTTCTAGGGCAGAGCCAATGGCTGATGGGATAGGGACGCCTAAAACAGAATGGAGCAAAAATTAGATAAACCTGGCTTGTCAACGAGTTTTTTTCACCCTTTGCTTTGGCATGAGAAAAATCTTGTTTACCAAGGACTTGTGCAAGTCCTTTTTTTTTTTTTTAATGTTTTTATTCTTCAAAGAGAACAGGTCCCCAGATAATTTAATGAGCTCATGCAGCAAATATCTAATAAGACTAGAAATATATTTCATGATAAGGAAAGGCTCAAATATATAAAATCACAAAGGTAAATGTGCCTACGTGTGTTCTCCAAATAATTATGCCGCTGTATATAATTTGGAGACCTTTTCTCCTCTACTTAATACTTTTCTCACTCTCTTCGTCTTTTTCTCTGTCCTGTCTTTCTATATAGTACTCATTTTATAATTCCTTTAACTCTTACTCATTTTCAACATTCCATAAATACACTATTTGATTTACATTGCTTGGAGTCTACTGTCCTTCCCAAGCTTCATGGCATTTGTCAAAACTGGAAAATCAACACCTGTGAGGCCTTCAAATTTTACATTTTTACAATCCTTCTATTCTCTGAATGTGAATCTTTGATGAGCTATGTCACAATTTTTCATATCTCTGTTTCCTGTTTTCCCTTTTCTGACCTTCTCTGAAATATACCACGTTATTTTTTCCCACCTTTATCTTGCAGGTTATATTTTTTTTCTTTAGTTATATAAACTCAGTTCAGAAAAACTAGTTCTTCTCTCTGTTTGTGATTTTCTGTTGGGAATTTGGATTTGGCGAGGGTCACCATGGGACACAGAGATTCTTTTTCACTTCTCTAAGGAGAGTTTGTCCTTGTGTCTCTCTGGTACCGACCTATTTGATACAATAAACATATTGATGTAATTTTGAATACTTTATTTCTTTTAGAATTGATTGACTAATTGACATTTTATACCTATGACAAAATATTAAATTTATTTTTGACATCTTTATATTGACCCTGCTGTTTTACTTAAGTCTTGGAATAGTATGATAGATAGGTTAACTACTTTTAAAAATTTAATACTCATAGTAGAAACCTAAGCATCTTTGCTTAGGTTCATCTTTGCTTTATATCAAACATTTCACTATGAATTCAGGAAAGTATTGTTCATCCTCAACACATTGCCTATATGATTTTAGAACTGACAAAAATACAATCCTGTTTGGATTGGACTTGTAACTTTCTTTCTAATATCATCTTTGCTAAATAAATAAAATAATATGGTCCACCCAATAATCCTTTTTGTACCCTGTGAATAAACAGGGACAGACTGTGCTATAATGCAGGAAGTATGAGAGTCTCTTCTCCTGAGGCACTGAATTCATCATCATAATTCATTGGCTGAGTGTGACATCTGTCAGTTCAGAAAAGACCTTGGAAGACTGGCCGAGGGAGAGAGAAACGCTGTGCTTGAATTCCTCCTCACCAGACTGCAGAATCCATGCTCGGTGCTTCCAATGATAGAATGACAGCTGCTTCTGGTAAATTATTCTCCTCCAAATCCAGGAGTCCGTGATATTCTTAGAAGATCTTTGATTCTGATAGTGTGGCGGGGGGTGGATTGGGATACACAGCATTACTCACAGGACTCCGCAGTCAGAGTTTCCCTTTGTATCTCTTCATTCATTTATTCATTCATTGAAAATCTCTTTAACGCCTTCTACAAATCAGAAACTGTTAAAACATTCAGGAGAAGCAGCAGAACGATTTCGCTCCTGGGAGTGAATGAGTTTTGAAGTCACAGTGGTGTTTTGTATGACATATGGGAGCGTTTATAAATAACAGGGAAAGGTGCTGAAGCTTCACCAACTACCCTGTGAGATTGGGAATAGAACGGAATAGGGCTTTCTACAGAGAAGCTGTTATTTTCTGTGTGCTAGTCAAACGGGATAGGTTGGGAAGTCACTCACAGAATTATTCACGGAGCGCAGATTTGTTTGATCCTTAATAATACTTCTGTAATAGACAGTGAGCAGGAGGGGCTCTGTACTACCCGGTGTCCCACCCACAGCCTTGCCCTGCCAGGGACTGAGAATGTGGATTCTGGAGGAGGCCTGACGATCTTCAAATCTTCCATCTCTCGCGTCAAAGAATTACTTACTCTGTCTGTGCTTCATTTTGTTCTCAAACAACAGGAGAATACTCTCTAGCACATCAAGTTCATGCAATGTTAAAGAAGTTAACAGAGGGCCGGAGGGTTAGCTCAGTGGTTCCAGTGCCTGCCTCGCAAGCGCAAGGTCCTGAGTTCGATCCCCGGTAACCACATAGAATGCTGGGCGTGGAGACTCACGCCCACCAGCCATCAATACCACATACCACAGGGCCGGGCGTGGTGGCTCACGCCTGTAATCCCAGCACTTGGGAGGCGGAGGCAGGAGGATTGCTGAGTTCGAGGCTTGCATACATGGTGAGCTCAGAGCCAGCCTGAACTACAAAGTCAGACCCTGTCTCAAAGAAAAAAAAAAAAAAGTTAACAGACTCCAATAACCAGAATGCAAAGTTGTACAGACGTCAACTGTTGTAACACTGCTGTGTTCTACTTCATTTTCATACTCATCTGGTCTACTTGGCACTTGAATTTGATACCCACTGTCAGGACAATAAAATTTTAAAAGGCACGACCAAAGTAACAAGGGAGGTGAGGCACAGAGCTATGGCAGTAGAACTTGGAAAGAGAACCCAGAGTACACACATGAGAAGAGTGGTCACTTCCTTTGGGAAAAATCGGATTTTTTTTTAATGTAAAAAGCCATGGATGAGGTTACATTTTAAAATGTGGGGAAAAGCAATAAGAGTAGTCCAGTCTGAATAGCATGTTTGGAAGTTTTTCTGAATGGTGAACAGCATAGGAAGTTTTGGAATTGGAATAACAGCATACATGCGACATATGTGAATTATTTTGGCATAATATTTTTTTTTATATTTGTCAATGCCAAATCCTGACTCTGGAGCTCCTTATTCTTTCTTTAAGAATAATTCTTCTCAGCAATCTTCTCAAAGCTTTCCAGGCGACCAGATGAGCACAGTGCAGTTCAGATCATTGAACAGAGTGGTTTATATGATTACTAAATGGTCGAAATATTCAGACACATTGTAAAAGTGCAGGGAGCACAGACAACGTGGAGAGGTTGATTTGGCCCAGATTAAATTTTGTAATGAAAGAATATTTGCCCTGACTGCTATGGTTGTCTGGAGAGGGATGCCATTTGCTTAAAGGAAAAGAGAAAATCTAAACAACCAATCAATTCTGCTAGCCCTGGGGTCTTTTGCACTCAGCTTCTTGAACTTTTCTAGTCCTCTCTAGATGGTAGCAGAACCTCCTTCTGCTCTGAGTTCATCGTTAATGACAGAAAGGTGTAATTTCCCCAAAATGTGCATTGTTTTATAACTTGTCTCTAATGAGAGTGAAGATCACAGAAGACTGCCTAACCTCTTTCCTTTTAGGCATACATATACACAAATAGTTTAATTTTCCCTTAAAGTTAAAAATAGATTTACAATTAGATACACTATGTTATCTAACAGGCTTTCCATTCTAACTTTTACTTATGTAGAAAAGATTCCAACGCAGATTAAAAGTGCCTTATGCAATAGAGTTAGAATACTTTAAAAACATTTGATAATGGGCCAGAGGGTTAGCTCAGTGGTTCTGGCGCCTGTCTTGCAAGCACAAGGTCCTGAGTTCGATCCCCGGTAACCACATATAATGCTGGGCGTGGAGACACGCCCACCAACAATCAATACCGCATACCACAATGCCGGACGTGGTGGCTCATGCCTGTAATCTCAGTACTCAGGAGGCAGAGACAGGAGGATTCCTGAGTTCGCAGTGGCTTGCCTGGGCACCATAGTGAGCTCAGGGCCAGCCTGAACTACAAAGTGAGACCCTGTCTCAAAAACAAAAAAAAAAAAAAACATTTGATAACGTTTGGAAAATGGTTGTCTTAGGATAAATTTCCTCCACCTCCCCTCCTTCCATATCTAGTAAAAGGGGCTACTTTGTGCATTTTCTCACATATTAATTTATATACTTTGAGGAAATCACCCCAAAACTTAAATGAATCTGACAAATGGGTGTAGCAGATGAACAGATGTGTTTACAATATAGCAGATGGATCCCCGTTTCCTTAGGTGAAGAGATTTACATCCATTTTACCAAGTTACCATGGCAAGCAAATCTGAGGCTCAAACGAAGTAGAAAATAGTGATGGCGTCCTGCCACACGTTAAACGGACCTGAATATTTATCAAAGTTGAAATAGACATTTGGGGAACTTGAAAACGTTTTCCTCACTAGTAAGAACAGCACTAAGTATGGAAGACAAGCATCCCAAATCAATTGGCATTTTTAAAAGACCTCTTCAACTTTGAGCGGATACATTTAGATTCTGTGGCATTCTTTAAAACGACGGCATCTTGCTGGAGTTAGGAGGGAATCATTTAGGAAAATATAGTGAATATTTGTCGAAAATATAATGAATATCTGAGGACCATGTGGCCAAGTGACCTAATGAGAGGAAGCAGTGGTAAGATTTCGAATACAGAACCAAAGTCTTGTCCATTATTTTGAAGTATTAACTCTTTGTGTACTTTTTCCTTCCAGTAAGACTACGACTAATGACTAATAGTATCAAAGACTAATAGTCCTTCAAATAGTAATTAACAATGGCCACGGACCTTCATGGGGAGTGATTGTAAAACCAGGATTACAGACCTTCATTTGCCCTCTTTCTCACATTATGCTTATTTAAAAAAATAAAATAAAATAAAACAAAGGATCTCCTGCCTACTGAACTTTTCCAGGTTTGCTCTCCGTGTTTCCATTTTATTCTAAGCGCCTTTCATTCTACTTTTAAGTAGGAATAACACTGTCCAAATCATGCTATTAATCTCAGCACTTGAAAATCAGTTTCCCAAGTAGGTCAAATACCAGTAACTTCATGGGACTTGAGGGTTTATAAAGGACAGTTTCCTCCGTTTCTATTTAATTTATAATTTGAGGTTTCCTTCTAACAAGCTTAAAAGTGTGTTTGGGAGATGTTGAAGCATTGCGCACGTGGCGATGATTTGGGTTGTTTACACTTACAAAGGGTTCATTCCCTAGAACTAAAAATAATAAATACAACATGAGTATCAATTTTTGTATTAAATAGCTGTCTGAATATATTAAAAATGTAATGCTGATGATCTCTTGGGTGACCTTTCTATGAATTAAAGTATTTTTTTAAAACACACCACAGGACCGGAGATTTATGGTTTCAGCGCCTGCCTCACAAGCGCAAGGCCCTGAGTTCTATCCCCGGTAACCACATACAATGCTGGGCGTGGTGACTCACGCCCACCAGTCATCAACACCACAGACCGCAGTGCCGGGCGTGGTGGCTCACGCCTGTCATCCCAGCACTCGGGAGGCAGAGGCAGGAGGATTGCTGAGTTGGAGGCTTGCCTGGACCACATAGTGAGCTCAGGCCCAGCCTGAACTCCAAAGCGAGACCCTGTCTCAAAAAAAAAAAAAAAAATGCATTTCTCTCTGTGTTGGAGCATGAATATTCAAAATCAAAATGGTGGTGGATTGAATACTTGGCAATGGCCTGGTTCTGGTGTTTGGTGTGCTTTATGAGTCAGAGGGGAGAGGGCGTTCTATGGGCTCTCTGATGTAAGTGCACATCTCCCATTCCTAAAGGCTCCATGCTGATGACCTTCTAATGGCCCAGTGACCTTCCCCTTCACCCTGGGCATTACGTCTCACAATGTGAATTTTGTTTGGAACAAACAGTCATGCTCCTAGTTCCTGGCCTGTCTTTAGTCACCATTTGGAGTAGTCCAGCCTTGGTCATTGTGACCTCTCTGTGTGCACACAGTCACCCCTTATTCAGTGGTCTAGATTATGCTGCTCTTCACTGCTATTAGCTTCTTCCTTCTGGACAAAAGCAGAGCTCATGGTCTCATAAAGTGTGGACTGAAAGTCACTGAGCATTTTTTTTTTGTTTGTTTTTTTGTTTTTTTTGAGACAGGGTCTCGCTTTGTACTTCAGGCTGGCCCTGAGCTCACTATGTAGCCCAGGCAAGCCTCGAACTCAGCAATCCTCCTGCCTCTGCCTCCCGAGTGCTGGGATTACAGGTGTGAGCCACCACGCCCGGCCACTGAGCATTTTTAATTGATTTTATCGGTACATTTTATATACGCATCACGATCTCAATTGCCATTTAGAATTTGTACCAGTACATGACACGACTTAATTCTCATGTTTTTCCATTCCCCTGTGCCCTGTCCCCTATATACATAAGCTTTGTTTCCTTTTGTTATACCATCCAATCCTTTCTTTAAGTGAAAAATTGGGGTAGGAGTGGGGAAAGAGGGGAAAGAAATCACTGAGTATTTGAATTGACTCAGATGACAATCACATAATTGATTGAGACCTGCACAGATAGAAGCCGCATTCTAAGCAAAAAGTCATATTACAAAAGACATAATAGAACATGAGAACAGATTATTGAACTTCTTAGTTCAATAATCTGTCTTCCCAGCTCAGGATTTAATAAAAGAAGAACTCAATCTAACAGAAAGAAGAAAACTACAAAGTTCAGAGAAGGATAGAAGAAACTAAAAGTCTTAAAGTAACAGGAAAAAAAATTAATGGGATGAAGAAGTCTTCTTTGAAAACACCAGTTAGATTTGCAAATTTCTAACAAGCTGAAAAAAAGACAGCACAAAATTGTTAATATTATGAATTAAGAGAGAGAAAAGACTACAGACCCATAGTCCTTAAAAAATAAAAAGGAAATATTACAAATAGCATTCAACTGATAAATTTGATAAGTTAGAAGTAATAGACAAATTAATTGAAGCCTAGTAAGTATCAAAACAGTTAAAATGTTAGGCATTTAGAACAATCTGTTATCATTTCAAAACTGAACATTTTAAAAGCAACTCAAAGCTAATTTCTAGGCTGATATATTTTCATGGATGAATTCTATCAAATATTTACAGAATTATCCCAAAACTACATTTTTTTCAGAAAATGTTAGAATAATAATAACCCTCCATTCATTTTATGAGGCCACAACTATGTAGTACAAAAATATAAATAATATAGGAGTGGACAGTCAGATGCTTTCTTCTAAGATAAGTTATAAATCAAGGATGTCTACTTTCACTTCTCTTGTTCTTCATAGTATGAGCATTTCTAATCTTGATAAAGCAATTAAATAATAAATTGAAAGAGAAGAAATAAAGCTACTTAGCAATAAAGTGCACGTGCCTGAGAAATTTAAAACTTACTTACAATTAGTAACAAACATGTTGAGCAATTTGTAGAATATAATATCCACATGCAAAAATCAAAATCATTTCTATCCAGTGGCAGTGAAGACATGAAAGCCAAAATTTAAGATGCGATACAAGAGAAAATGAAATAAAAAAACATGCTGCTTATGAATTAGAAGTCTCAACATAGCAAAAAGTATCAGTTCTTTATTTTTATCTCAAAGCTTCATCACATTCCAATCAAAATTTCAGCAAGAATTTTCACAGACAGGAACAAGTGGATTCTAAAATACATATTGAAAGGGATTAATTTTGAAAGAGCAAAACCAAACTTGGCAAAAGAAGGAAATACGTGTGAAGAAATCACACCATTTTTTATTCAGGCTTACTATGGTTTGAAAAATACGTGACATTGCTGGAGGAATCGTCACCTAGACAAAAGTGGGCAGCCCAAAGAGAGCTCAGACGCAGTCTAAGACTAAGCTAAGAACACTCAACTGACTTCATCAAAAGGGGAAAAACTTTCAGTTGGAAAGGATAGTTTTAGCGACAGTAGGGTGGAAGTAACAAGAAATCTATGAGTTAAAAAACAAGGCTTGACCTAACCTTCAGGATTTATATAACATTTCACTCAAAATGGATACAAAATCATAAAACTCCATCCCCAGATTTAGAAAGAAGTATGAGGAAATCTTTGAGACCAAAACTGAGGTGAAGTATTCTGAACTTGATAGCATGATCATGAACTGTGCAAAAAAATTAATAAACTAGTTCTGTTTAAAATTGAAACTACATGCTTTATAAAGGCCTAATTAGGGTTGAGAGAAAATCTATAGACTGAATAAAATGTTTAAAAACTAAATAAAATTATCATGTTTAAAGTATATAGAGAAGGCTCAAAATTAAATAATAGACGCTTTCCCAAAGGGAGAATACATATGTGAAATAAGCACTTCAAAGTGTTCGGTGTCATTAGCTACCAGGGAAATGCAAAGTGGAGCTACAGTTAGCCACCACTGTATACCTCTCAGAGTGGTAATGGCTAAATCAAGTCCTTGTGAGAATTTTTTTTTGTTTTTTTTTGAGACAGGGTCTCGCTTTGTTGTTCAGGCTGGCCCTGAGCTCACTGTGTAGCCCAGGCAAGCCTCAAACTCAGCAGTCCTCCTGCCCCTGCCTCCCAAGGGCTGGGATTACAGGCTTGAGCCACCACACCTGGCATCTGTGGTATGAGGTTCTGACTGCCAGTGGGTGTACCATGCCCAGTATTGTATGTGGTTAACAGGGATTGAACGAGGGACCTTGTGCTTGCGAGGCAGGCGCTGGAACCACTGAGCCAAATCTCCGGCCCTCCTTGTGAGAATTTATGTTACATCACTTAATTACAGTCGGAAAGCTCTAATTTTTTTCCTTTCTTTCTTTCTTTTTCTTTTTCTTTTTTTCCTTTGGTCTTTTGTTGTTGTTCTTGTTTTTTTCAGCACCAGGAGTGAAGCGCTTGTGTACTGACATTTTTACATTTTGTGAGATAACTTATGTTTAGAAAAAATGATGAGAAAGGGCAGATTTATAGGAAATTTCCCTCACGCACTGTTTTCCATATTATTGATATCTTGTATTAGTGTCTGGCCCTTCTTATTTTTGTGAAGCCACAGTGGCTACGGCTGTGCAAGTGTAATTAGGGAAGATACTCATCCAGCGGCAACTGAAACATTTTTCCTACTTGAAATTTCATTATATTAAAAAATTTTAATGAATTTTATTTTAATTTTGTACCATTGTATTTATAATAAAATTATTTTAAATATATCATTATTAGTGCTTATTAACTTTGCAAGTACTGAGTTTCAATGGTAACACAGAGTTTCAAGCTGAACAACTTTTTGTGTATGAGAATGCTTAGGGGTTTCCACAGGCCTGTCAACAAGAGTCCAATCTGCCTTGCAATACTCCTATTATTTGGAAAAATCCAGTTTTATACCTAAGGTACTAATAATGTTGTTCGATGATTTAACAACTTTCAGCTCTAAAACTTCCAAAAATTTACCAAGATTTGTCACAATGAGCAGCTCAAATATTTGACACATTGATCTCTTATCATCTCTGCTTAATGTAGTAATAAAATGTTTGCTTTTTCCAATATAATTTTTCCTACTGCATCGACTGGAGACTACCTTCTTTTGGAAAGGACTTTATCATTTTGCCAGTAAGTAACTGAGAGGAAGCCAGGGCAATGTAATCTTGTACTATGGAAGTTAAAGATATCAGATGTTGTAGTCACCAGAGTTTTCTCTCCTAAAAGTATAGGACAAAAATCATTATTAGCTCTGGGTGTGTGTGTGTGTGTGAGATTCATCCAGTAATGCAGCTTAGCCTAGGAATACCTTCATTTCCCACTTTGTGTCCAACATTATTACCATCATCTATAGAAACTAATAAAAAATTATCCTCATTTCTTTGAACAAAAAATATTAACCTGAAAATAAGAATTATGAACTTTTAATATATTATTGCATTAGAATATTGAAGTAGAAGCTGTTAACTTACTTGTTAGAAAAACCTAGACAAACATGATTTTCTTCAGGGAAGCAGCTATCTATTGTTTTACATATTCACAATCATTGTCTGCTAACCTGAATCAAATATGCTATTTATGTAACAGGGGTATGCATTCACATTTTGGGCCCTAGTAATTTAATATCTGCATTTCCAGTGCTTAACTATAATTACATGAGTGAGTGCTTTTAAAACTTTGTTTTCTTTACAAACAAATGAAAGATATTTACATAATCTGAAATGAAAATAAATCCCATCCAAAAGGTTATTAGGTGAAAATTGTGGCATTTAAATGACTTTTTAGTAATTTTTCATTCATGTAGTATATTTTATCATCTCTGAAATTAATAGTAATAAGTCACAAAGACCGACAACATTTCAAGGTCCCAAATATAAAGACCAATTAAACATTTAAGCCAATAGTTTTGGAAAAAAATCCATATATATATATATATATATATATATACATATATATACATATATATATGTATATATATATATAATTTCAATGTATGACAAATTACATTAATTCCTAAGACTCAAATTTAAAGAAAAAATTGTCTAGGAAAAATAATTGATAGTACTTAGCTTTGGCTTTTATTACAAGACTGTTATTTTCCTAACTTTAATATTACAGTGAAATATACATAAAGCAAAAATAGATAAACAGTAAACACTGCACTAATGCCTACCTTTCAATATGTGCTCTACAGAACTGAAGTTTGGTTTTCAATATAAGTAAATTTCTCCTTCCAAAGCTGCCCCATTTCACATATGTCTCCAGATTTCATTATCAAGGAGATACTAAAAGACAAATTAAGGGGTCACATATTTTGTTTGTTTGTTTGTTAGATTTTTTTTTTTTTTTTGCTTTTTTTGTGACAGTGTCTCACTTTGTAGTTCAGGCTGGCTCTGAGCTCACTATGTAGCCCGGGCAAACTTCAAACTCAGCAGTCCTCCTGTCTCTGCCTCCCGAGTGCTGGGATTACAGGCGTGAGCCACCACACCTGGCACTGTGGTATGTGGTATTGATTGCTGGTGTGTGTGAGTCAACACGCCCAGCATTTATGTGGTTACCAGGATCGAACTCAGGACCTTGCGCTTGCAAGGCAGGCACTGGAACTACTGAGCTAAATCTCTGGCCCACCATTTAAGATAATTTGAGATCTGATACTGAAAGGAACTGTGATCATAATAAATTCCCCACCTGTCTTCTCCTGTCTCTAAAACTGCATTATAACAGGTGTATTCTTTCCTTATAGTCATCATGTTTCAAAATCACTTTTAAAATGCAATTAACAGAGAAGAGGATTTGGGATAGTATTACTCTATCTTAGTTTAGTATCTACAACTTGGCATGCGTGCTACAAACACTTTGACCAAAGCAAGTCACATCCACAAAATTCAATATAAATGGAGTAGGGAAATGAATTCCTTCAATGAGGATGGGAG
>PVIC010045868.1:0-14402 GCA_004025085.1 Thryonomys swinderianus
TTTTTTCCATAGTTTTTACATTGGTAACTTTTGGGATAAATTTTTTATTGATGTTCTTTTCTGTATCCTTATTTTTAATTTATTTCGGGTTTTTAATTGTTTTTATAATTATTTAACACTGTTGAAAATACCAACTATATAATGACTTATTTCTCATCTCTGAGAATAATGTATTATTTTTTCTCTACGGGTTTTAAAATATTTCCCAACTCCACTTTAATGTTTGCCCAAAAAATGTCCTGCCTAATGATATCTCATAAAAATACACAAAGAAAATGTCAAAAAAAAAAAAGATAGTCCTTGGAATTATTTGTTTATTGTATTTTGGCTATTTGTCCTACTTGTAGAAGATATTATTTGGCTTCACAGGATATCATACTGCTGTATTTGAATTAATTTTCATCTTGCCTTTTTTGGATGTGAAGACTTTGCCTTGATTTGACTCTCTAAGTTGATACAGGAGATAAGTCACCATCCCACAGGCAACATTTAGATATTTAATATTAGAACTCATATAATGGAAATTTAATTTTATAAGGATATTTTCATGTAGAAGAGCAAAACAACTCTTACACTAACTTGGTTGCACTTATTATCTTTTTTGTTTGTTTGTTTGTTTTGTTTTGTTTTGTTTTTTTGAGACAGGGTCTTGCTTTGTTCGTAGTTCAGGCTGGCCCTGAGCTCACTATGGTGCCCAGGCAAGCCGCCGCGAACTCAGCAATCCTCCTGTCTCTGCCTCCCAAGTGCTTGGATTACAGGCGTGAGCCACCACACCCGGCTGTACTTATTATCTTATTTGGACCGGGGTAAATGGATTTCACTCTTCCTAAAATATGTAGTGTGGATCGATGGAATTATGAATGTAAACCTCTAAAAATGAGTAGGTTTCTTCAGAAAACAGTGAGCTAAAGCTCTACCATGAGCACTGACTGAAAACTAGCCAGGTAAGATAAAAAATAACATAAACAAAAGTCTTGAAGGCCCTATGTTAGAAAGCCTGGTCTTGATACAAGCCAAATATAAACTTAGAATTGTGGTATAAATATCAAAGGAAGGCTTTAAACCTAAATAAATAATAGCTACTTGTTATGCTTTTAATGTAAGTACAAGAAAACAATTTTCTAACTTACTGTATTCAAATTTAATTCAAGCAGATTGTAATGCTATAATTAGATAACAGCATCATCCAAGAGATTAAACCACTAAATTTATCTGTAGCCTTGATTAGAATATCTAGATCAGTTTTTCATGAAACAACTCAGTAAGATAATTCCAAGTGTTCTTTGAAGTGTAAAAGCATGTGTCTTTACAGATTAGTATTTGGTCCATTTATCATACTACTGGCTGCAGTAGCTTAAAGTTCCACTTCCATTTTTACCCCCTTGGGTTTAGAGAAGATGCTCTGAGCACAGTGATCCTGTCATAGAGGTGGCTTTCAGAGAGCCCATGGTGAGAGTCTAAAGTAGCATAAGGATCCCATGGAGACAGGAGGGATATGTGCAGGCTACAAAAGGCATTTACAAAATCATGTCACGTGATCGCATCAGGTTAGGTTGAGTCTTTCAGAGGCAGTCTACGAAACAATTTTGAAACTGTGCTTGTCAGAATGAAAGAAAACTTTTTGAATTACTTGGAGAAGAGGAAGAAAAGGTAGAAGAAGACATGAAAGGATGATTCTAAGGCTACCAGGGCTAACATCAATCATAGTACCTCTGCTTTTAACTATTTTATATTGTGTTCTCTACCCAAATAAATGATTTATTCAGCTAATTGAAACAAACTGAATGAAAACAACAGGCCTATAAGGGAAAAAGAAGTCTGCACATACTGTGTGAAAAACAATAGCCTGTTGAATTCCTCAACAAGAAGATGTTAGAGCATAAATCGTTTCCTCAGTTCCCATATGTACAGTCCCCTTTTCAAAGGAAAAGAAAAACTCTAATAGTAAAACCTCCCTTTAAGAATAAACATGAAGGGGGCCTGAGATTTAGCTCAGTGGTTCCAGCACCTGCCTCGTAAGCGCAAGATCCTGAGTTTGATCCCAGTAACCACATACATTGCTGGGCATGGTGACTCACGCCTGTAATCCCAGCACTCAGGAGGCAGAGACAGGAGGATTCCTGAGTTGGAGGCTTGCCTGGGCTTCATAGTGAGCTCAGGGCCAGCCTGAACTACAAAGCGAGACCCTGTCTCAAAAAAAAAAAGAATAAACATGAAGCAAATGTAAAATAACCATTAGAGGAATTTGTCTCACACTTTATAACATCCTCTTTCCATGAACTTACTGAGATAAGGTACAGAAATTTTGACAATTGGTCTACACTACATTTGTATTTCATATGATATGGAGCTGCCCTTATAAACAAGGACACAGCCGGAGCAGAAATCCAATGCCCATTTACTAACATGGGTATTCTCTTTGCTTGAAAGCTATCATCATTTTTAGTTACTTGACTAAAAATTATTTAAGAATATGTCCAAGAATAAACATCAATATATACTTATATTTACACATTTTTATCACCATACAACTTCAAATAAATAAATTCTCTCAGTCTCACCTTAAAGAAAGACATTAATAATGTGGGCTGTCTTTAATATCTGGACAGTTTGTTGATGTGAATTCATTCAAATCCATTTGAGTCAAAGAGTGGGACCTGAATTATTTTTGTGTATTAGTATGTATGCCTATTTATAAGGTAGAAATTGTGACTAGGCTAATAATTATAGAAGATATTATAAAGATAAAGACCTATCCTTCGAGCTACAAATTTTTTACTAATGTTACACCAGGTTTTCAAGTTATAAATTGTCCCAGAACATAAAACTAGTGGTTTGTAAGACTAACTTGACCTTAAGTTAGATATAGAAGGTGAAAAAGGAGAAACAAGATACAAATTCACATAATCTCACTTATTAACATCGATATATCCTAAGCAAAATATCAAATTGAGTCCATCAATGTGTTAAAAATAATACCTCTCAATGAAATAAACTGTATTCGATGAATAAAAGGATAGGAACCAAGTTACAAAATATTAATAGAAATCCCTCAATTTCTTGAATAAAGGGTGAAATCAAAGCAAGAGATATTGAAGCTATTATGACTCAGTTTTGCTTTTTCAAAATCCCAAATATTCTATAATATATTGATGAGTCCCTGAGAAATACAACTTCCAAAGGGCCTTAATATTGAAATTTGAATGTTTCTACATTATAAGAAAGAACACCATAATGACCTTGACCTCACACTTCACCGTTGTGTTCTGTATCACAAATAAAAGGTAAAGGAGAGGTAAGCTAAAACCTAAACCTGAAAGTCTGTTCATTGTCTGGTTTCATTACTACACTGTTCAGAATAATCTACAGACTAAGTTTTCTGAATTATGGGATTCCAAAGCAACATAATACATACATACTTTTCTTACACAACAACAGTTCTTATGCTACATGATATAGTTCTCACTATATTCATTGATATAATAATAAATATTAATAATAATTATATGAGTCAGTGCTTACTAGGAAACAGATTTAATGCAAACCATGCATATATATATATATATATATATATATATATATATATGAGTTTAGAAGATTGGCTTGCAATAGCCACCCACAGAATTAAGTGTGGAAAAGTGCAAAAGGGTTGTTTGCATACTGGAGATCTGAAGGCTCCACCCAAAGGCCCAGAGCTCAGTGTAGTGTCCTATGTGAATCCATTTCAGGAGGCTAAAAGGTCTGTGATGAAAGGCTGGAAGATCTGTGCTGGAGGCTGAAGAGGACACGTTGGAAGCCAGGAAATGCTCCCTCAAAGTGGCACTCCTTCCCTTTTTCATTTTCCTTGCATACCATTCTGGTGACAATCCTGCTCCGAGCAGGTCTTCCCACACCCATAATTATGCTGATCCAATTTTGTTGGGTGTTTCTCACTCAAGTTGATACAGTCAGGAAACTATCAATATAGTTTCCCAGTTTATACCAATTATATATTTGCATAAAGATTTACAATAGTGGGTGTTAAAATATTATCAAGGTGACCTCAAAGATATAAAAATGGAATGAACCTAGAAAACATTTTTTAGATTTTTTTAATAAGGAAATTTGTAAGTGCAAACTAAGCAAAAGGTGGGTGTGGAGGTTAGAGTACAGGGTTTGGGCTCCACCAAAGGCATTGGAGCGCCACTCTCCTGGCTATGTCTCTGTGTGTCATTGAGGTGTGACTTTGGGGCTTGTGCCTGCTCCTCGGGTCTGTTTCTCTCTAGTACTATTTGCCTACCATGCTTCCTGGCTGCGATGAACTAAACAACTTTGCTCCACAATGGCTTTTGGCTATGTTTTGGAGCCAGCCGACTATGAACTGAATTTCCAGAAACAATGAACCAAATTAAGTGTCTCCTGCTTTAACTACTGTGTGTTGGGTATTCTATCCTAACAATGAGAAAACTGACTATCACAGCAGGATATGTTCTTTTATGAGCATGCACCTTATGAAATTCTCCAAGTGTTCAGAAAGATTCAGTGTACTACAAATCAAAATCCCTATAGGCTTTGTTTCTATATTTGTAAGATTGGACATACATTCTCTCATTTCAAAGAAAAAGTACCCAAAACTGGGCAAGAATATTTGAAAATAAATGAAGTTGATAATGGGCCTTGGGGAAACCAATTTTACTTGTATATCAAAAAATATTATGACTTAGAATTGTATTAGGAAGGAAAAGAGGTCAATAAATGGAACATGGCAAAATTTAATGTTGTAAATTAATAGCAAATGCCAAAATACCCACACATAATTAGAAATTTATATTGTCAGTCATTATCATGTATTAGGAAAAGTTATTGACAATCCAATAAATAAGACCAGACTCATTTTTAAAATATCAAAGTTCAAAATTAAACCTTAGCCTTTTATCACAATATCATAATAAATTCTAGATATCTTAAAAAAGTAAATGTGAAAATTTAAATATGTAAAATTAACAGAAAACATAGAATATCTCAATAAAATAAAATTCAAATTGCTTTTCATAAAAATATATCAACTGGGCTGGAGATTTGGCTCAGTGGTTCCAGCGCCTGCCTCACAAGTGCAAGGTCCCTGGTTAAATCCCCGGTAACCACATACAACAATACTGGGCGTGGTACGCCCACTGGCAATCAGTACCTCACACCACAGATGCCGGGCTTGGTGGCTCAAACCTGTAATC
This sequence comes from Thryonomys swinderianus, assembly GCA_004025085.1. Classification (NCBI taxonomy): domain Eukaryota; kingdom Metazoa; phylum Chordata; class Mammalia; order Rodentia; family Thryonomyidae; genus Thryonomys; species Thryonomys swinderianus. The sequence goes on from PVIC010045868.1 coordinate 5,211, forward strand.
CCAGCACTCGGGAGGCAGAGGCAGGAGGATTGCTGAGTTCAAGGCTTGCCTGGGCTACATAGTGAGCTCAGGGCCAGCCTGAACTACAAAGCAAGCCTGGCTCAAAAAAAAAAAAAAAAAAAAAATATATATATATATATATATATATATATATATATATATATATATATTAACTGTAGGAAAATGAAATACTTCTCTTTAATGAAGGTTATAATACACAGAGGTAAAAGCTGAAGGATGGTAAGAAATTGTGAAATAACTTTAATGGCTATACTATGTATTTAATACTATGTATTAAAATTGCATTTTGAGAAAAATATTTTTAAATAAGCAAAGGCTATGAACAAATAATTTATTGAAGGACTATGAATCACCAATATATTTTGTTATATAGTCAAAAAGTAAAAGTTGGTCATTGGGCCAGGGATTTAGCTCAAGTGGTACTGTGTGCCTGTCTTGCAAGCACAAGGCCTCAAGTTCAATCCCTGGTACTGCAAATAAATAAATAAGTAAATAAATAAATAAATAAATGTTGGTGATTACCAGTATTCAAAATGTTGAAAGTAAATAGAAGTGAAACACATTTGGAAGGAATATAATTCAGTACAGACCTATTATTCTGCTAATTTCAAAGTATCAAACTTCACCTTTTTAAAAGTTTATCTTTATTGGTACATTGTATACACCTGTCATGATCATGCTCAATATTGGGAATTTGTACCAGTATATGACACAATTTGATTCTCATTTCTTTCCCAGTCCTCTACCCACCCCATAACCACACCCCCTAACTACATAAGCTTTTTTTCCCTTTTTTTATTACATCATGTTTTTCTTTACCCCTCATTACTCACTCCACCACATTTCCCTTTGAATATTTTCTATTTCACAATATCCATAATACATTGTAGAACTCATTAACATCTTCAATTTCTCATACCAGAGAAAAGGTACATTATTTACACATCTGTGGCCTATTTATTTTACTTATTAGTATGTCCTGAAGGTATGTCCATTCGAGTATAAATGACTCAAACTTATCATTCTTTAAGGAAGAATAATATTCCATTTTATAGAAAAAACACATCTTTAACCAGTCTCCAGTTGATGGGCATTTGGGATGTTTCCAAGATTGAGCTATCACAAACTTAGCAGCTATGAACATGTGTATATGTGTCACTATAATATGATTTTTTAAAATTCTTTTGTTACTTTTAAGTAAGTGTACTTATGAAGTGAAGCTTCACAAGTTTCCTACATGTGACAAAAGCAATACAAGAATGATTCTGTGGCACTGGTTGTAAAATACTTTTCAGTTGGAATGTGGTAAAATAATTTATGGTTTTTTGGGGTTTTTTTGGGGTTTTTTTGTTTTTTTACATTGGTGAGGATCAAACTCATTCTAGGGCCATCAGCATGCTATGCAAATGCTCTGGCACTAAGCAATACTCCTAGCCTAAGTTAAGGTAATTAACACTTTGCACCAATTAAAAGAATATAAAAGATATATCCATACCCATATGAAGATCTTTAAGACAAAAATATAAGGGAAAAGGTAGAACAACATGCATGGTATAAATCCATTTATTTTTTCTTGAATATATGGTTCAACTTGACTGCATTAAGAGACCCTGGAGAGATGATTGGATAATGCAGTTTCTACCCTCCTCAGTGAGGAATCCAGTGATCTTAACAATTGAATGTGCTTCTGAGAGGAGGTAGAAGATCACTGCAGCAGTGCCCCGTGAGGGTGAGTCTCCCACTGGCTTTCTTCCCTGCCCCTGGCTTTCCAGGAATGATAAAGTTAACAGCTTAACCCCTCCATGTCCATCTGCCATGATGTGTCTACACTGTAACTATGGCTGTGTCTACAGCCAACAATGAACCGAGACTTCTGAAACTGTGACCCAAATTAGTCCTCTCCTCCTTTAAGTTGTGGTATTGGGTATTTTGTTCTAGAAATGAGAAAGCTGATGAATGCATACATGTGCATGAATGTGTATTGATGTAAGAAGGACCTGATACACACTAACCTGTTAACAGGGATAAACCATAGTGAAGGAATCAGGGAAAGTGAGGTAAGAATGTGAGGAAGACTTTGAAGGGTGTGCTATTATAGTTTGTATCTTGATTTAAGTTCGCATACATATGCTGTATTATTTGATCACCTTAAAAATATCAGTAACAGAGATTTCAAAAAGTCAATCACATTTTGTTGCTGATAGTATCTTAGGCTTTTATAGGTCCTCATACTTCTCTTCATGCTTGCTAATGAGACTTAGTTTTTACCCAGTAAATATTGACAGGTTAAGATTGAATTTTATTTAATGTCATTTCTTCTTTATCCTTTTGGACAATTCTTTCAGATTTCTCTACGGATTTTTTCCACCCAAGTAGAATTCTTCCTAGAAACATCCCCTGCAGTCTCCATGAAATGACACAGTAAACCAGAGGAACATAATCATGAGCAATTAATTTTTATGGGGGCAAAGTACATTAGCTGGCACTGCTGAAATCACTGTCTCTAAACGGCAGTTCTTTACTAATTCATCTATTACCCCATTCTCCTAAACACACACACACACAATTGCATTTCAAAACCAAATCTTTCATCAGAATTCAAGGCAAACAAGTGACAGGGCTCCTTCCTCTTACGCCAACACCTGTGTCACCCTCAGCTCAGCTCGGCCCCACAGCTGTGGGTAGTCAGCCCGGCAGCACTGGGAAACACTACGGGGCTTTTAGAAAGTAACTTCTTAGAAAGCGAGATACCCCTCTTGGGATTGGAGTTCTGTGCAATACTTGAAAAAAACAAAACTGTCCTATGAGGTCTAGGTAATTTTTGCTGGCCTTTGAATCAAATCTAAAGAGCTTGCCCTGTCCTTGAAGGTCCTGCCTGTTCTAATAAATCCTGTCAGCTGGTTTTCTCCCTCTGCCCCTGGGACAGAAAGCAGTTCCTTCTGAGGGCTTCGCACTCACTGCTTCTACTGTCCTTAACGCTGCTCCCCAAACCTACCTCACTTTTCACTTCTCTCTGTGTCCCTCCTTCCATCCCTCCCACTTCCTTCTACCCTTCTCTCAGTCTCTCTCTCACCCTCACTCTCCAAACTCTCTCCCACCTTTCTTTTTCCCTTCCTCCCTCTTCAAATCCCAGCTCAATATGAACTAGACAGGCTCCAAACCCAACCCAATTGAATGGATAAAGATGTGAAGCCACATCCAAATGGCCCGGCTCCAGGGAGAGCTTTCACCTCAGGGTTCCCCAAATAGTCCTCTCTCCAATCTGCTCACCATCTGCTGCCTGGGCTAACTCTGCCACCTGTAAGAGATTTGTTTTTGAACACAGTGAATGAATCAGCAGAGAAGGGCTCTGACAGAAAGCAGCTGACAAGCTGAAGTGCTTCCGTTCTCCATCTTTGTTTGCAGTCTAAAAGGGGGCTTGTGTGCACGTGGTGGGGGGGGCACAAGGAACTTCAAGGGACCAATAAGATGACTTCTTAGAAAACCAGAACCCTTCATTTAATTTTTTCCCTGCCTAGTAACAACTTTTAAATCGATATAAAGCCTCACTTGCTTGGAAATTCAAATAGAATACAGAAAAGACTATTCTATTAATGACAACCTAGCACAGATTCTAACTTTAAAAAGGCAGCAAGAAATAGTTCTCAAATGTTATTTAATTAAAATTAAAAGTCAAAAATTATGGTACAAATATTAACCATGAGAAAAAAATCCATAAAAATATTTTCCTCTTTCATAAATCCATAGTATTAGAATTCCTAATAAAAACAGAGTAGAATAGACTATGCTCTCTCTCCTTCTTCCCCCCCCCACAATGGAGATAAGAATTCAGTAGAGAAGATACAGAATGGAAAAATGTTCCAGTATGACTATAATTAAAAGAATTATTCAAAGGAACAATACAGATTTACCAAAAAGGATGAGTATTAACTTGTAACCAAGTAGCAAGTAGCAAAACATTCAACTTGTACCTCTGAGACACTTATAACCTTGATAGAGTGACAAATATGTAAGTAAACATAGTAAAAGGAAGGATGCTGATCATTGGTTATATTTGCTATTAATTGGTTATATTTATTACTGTGTTTCATAGAAAGATATGTTGAAGTCCTAACTCTTGGTAGCTGAAAGAGTGGCCTTATTTAGAAACAGGGTCTTTGCAGATGTAATTATGTCAAGATGAGGTATTATGCTTGACCTTAATCCAATAGGACTCATGTCCCTATAAAAAGAACCCCCATGTGACAACAAAGGATATTCTGGATGGTGCTTTTTGTATTTGAAAACCAAAGACCATTACATTTTAATTCTCACCTCTATCAGGAAAAGGCAAGAATGGATGCTGCTCTCTGCCAGAGAGATATGACCCTTTGCCACCCTGACTTTGGACTTTTAGCCTCTAGAACTGAGAGGGATTAAATTTCTGTTATTTTCAGCTGCTAAATTTTTAGTCATTTCTTTTGGCAGCCCTAGGATATACCAGCCATACTCAGAATGTAAGCCAATAGACTGAAATATGCTATCCATTCCAAGAATATATGACCATCCCACCCCAAATATTGGCTTGAAACACACCAGAAGGTTTTTGAGATAACGAGTATTGATGTTTTATAGACAAATATGTAGCAAAGAAGAGTGATGAATTAAAAAGCAGTGGCATCTTCTCATTGTAAACATCCTATTTTATTAATAATTTGGAGGGAGGTTGTGATGAATGTTTTAATCTAAAACAGCCTAGCTTGTAAAACAGAAGCCTGGAGAATTTGCCATGCTGTCTGGACGATGAATTTTTAGTGGCAGCCAGATAAGACGACTCCTCCTTCACAATGGAAAAGCACTGAAGTTACTACCTGTCTGGAGAAACACCTGGCCGCCTGGTCCTGCTGTGTCAGCCAGAGTGGCCCATTTTTCCTATCAGAAAGGATCCTTCCTCTCTTCTGTATTAGAGATTGATTTTTTCAGTGTCAACCAAATACACATTCATGCTCACCTTTCATCATAAAAAGGGCCATAGTGAGACAGAGACAGGGAAGAGAAGAGAGGACTAAGTCTGAACAGAAGACTGCAGCAATTATCTGGGCTCCAAAACATCTTTCCCCCTTTCTTACCTCCACCGACTACCAGATGTGTAGCTTTTGACAGAGTCAGTGCCAGTTTGGAGCATGTTTCTGCATATTCCCAGTGGAGGGCAAATGCCCCATCATTATGATAAGAGAAATAAGTGAAGTAGGAAATAGAAAAGATCTTGGAGAATGCAGTCTTATGAATTTAGAGGTTTTAAAGTTCCCTGGATGATCTGGCAAACAAAAAGGTAACTTTCCTATGTTACTTCATTATCAAAGACCCTGCAGTCTAATGCCATTTTATAACCCATAACAGTAGTAATAGGGTGTTGCAAATCCAGAGAATGTCATCGTTCAGCTCTAGGAAAAAGTTTAAATTTCCTCACATTAAATGCAACTCCTCCTCCAGCCTGGCTCCAGCATCCTTTTGCCCCTGCGTGTCCCCACGTGCACACTTCTCCATTGGCCACTTTCAAAAGGAGTAAGCATGGTCTCTTAGGCTCTGGAGATGGGTATTTAAGTGATCTGCACTTCCATCCCCGTCACTATAAAATGGGGTCAATAATACTTCCAATCACCAAGACACAATAACATTCAGCCCATGGAAATTGCTGAATAAATGCTTTCTACAGTCCTGGTGGGATCTCTGTAGCCTCCTGACAGCTGATCTGGACTGCCACATTCCTTCTATGTACTTTTTTTCCAGATTTGATCACAATACATTGGCCACCCGGGACTACCCATCTCTATACTCTCTCACTCAAGCCCAACCGAAAGGCTACATCTTTAACAAAACATGGCCTGATGGTCCCAAGCAACTAAGAACTTCTCCTCAGGAAAGGCAAAGCATGCTTTGAGGACCTTGTTAAAATTATGTCTCTGACTTTTCCTGTTGGGAGCTCCACCCTTGCCTCATTCTAAAACAGAGCTCTTTACGCGTTCATTCTGTATCCCTCTGACACTTAGAAGAGTGGTTTCTTTATCAGGGCTGCTCAGAAAAAATTTGATGAATGCATTCACAATCTGTCCAAAGCTTCAAGCATTGCTTTACTTTCTCAGTGACTCTTTACTTTGACCAAGGTAGGTGTTGCCAAGTAATATTTATGGGTTTTGAATATTTAAATATAAATTGTATTTTCTGTGTTGTTTGGCTTAACTGCAACGAGCATGAAACAATTTTGTTTTGAAGCAAACCCACATATAATAAAAATATATAGTCCCCATTATTTACTTTGATGATAAAAGGCCATGTATTAAAATATACACCAGTGACTTACTACCTGCTTTCCATAGTAAATTTACATATAAAAAGTACTCATGGATGGGAAGATAGGAAGAATAAGCCTAACTTCAGAAATGATAGCGGGAGAGAGTATCAGAGCCACGCTCAGGCTCTTGTCTCTACTGAAGGCCCTGCATGTATCTGGGTTCACACACATTAACTGTGCCAAGAACAGAGCCTCCCACCCTGCCTGTCTGACACTTCTCCTTCTCTGTGATAGAGCCTCATATTTTGTTACCACATCCTCTGGAACATTTACATCTGTCTCCTCCTTGTCATGATCATCAGCATCTTCCTAATCCAGGCATGAAGATTAGCCCCCAACAAAATGCAACAGAAGGAAACTGGGCTCTCTGTACACAGTCTCCCCAGTCAACTAAGTGCATTGGTGTTATAACTATTGAGTGAAGATTAAACTTTTTAGCTTTGTAGTCAAACTCATCTACCATGCGGTTTGGATTTACTTTCAACCTCAAAAAGTTGAGTCACTGTTTCCAGATCGGATAAGGGTAATGCTGACAATTCACCTGGCCTTTTCATCTTGAAGTATCTCTGCTTAAATTGTTCTCCTCCCTAAAATCCTGCAGACCCACGTCAGTGTAATTCCACCCTCTGTTCAGGGCTTACTTTGAACCCTGCCTCCTCTGTGAAGTATTCCCTGTGACAGAAGCCAGGAAGTGTTCTCTCCACTCCCAGGTCCCTGGAAGGAGTGTCCACCTCCCTCACACAGCCTTGGCCTGTTGCCATCAAGCCCAGTGACTCAGCTGCCCAGCCACCTGTCCTGATGGGAAATTTCACTATATGTTTGTGACCTCTGGCCTCAGGCTTAACCAACATTATAGTTTGGTGAAAATTAGATAAACATAAGACAAATTAACTATTAAATCTTTGGAATAGATAATTCACTTTATTAAAAGTCACACGGAGGTTTTTGAGGTCTGTGGAGGCACATGGAGATGATAAAAATGATTAAAATTGAGAATTTTATTATAAGTTGTTCCATTGTTTACTTGCTAAGGTACAAAATCCTGGAAGAGAAATGCAGGCCATCCTGAGGAATTCTCAGGAAGAAAAAACAGCCATTGTCTTTGATCAATTTGTTTTGTTTAGACAAAATAGAGTAAGTAGAAAGAGAAATGAAACTATGTAAACTATTCTTGGGTTCAGAACATCACCTAAATGCCTGTGCTTTAAATTAGCTGCATCAGGAAAAAAAAAATGTCCTCATCCATTTTACAGGAAGACAGAAGGAAGCATTTTATGTGTTTCCTGCTGGTGGTGCAACTTCAGCTGATAAGCTCTGTGACAGGGAGAATTTCAGCCCCACCCTTCCTCACTCCAGAGAAAACTGAAAATGCAGGACGCATAGGAGACGCATAGGAGGGAGACAGGGGCTGCTGGCCAGGACTAACGAAAACTCTCCTAGGACCTCTAAAGCACACTGATCACAACCAAGCACCAAAAGAAAGACAGAGCAGCTGCTTCTCAGTGCCTATGTGCAGTGTAGAACAAAGACATCAAAATATATCACTGGCTTCTCGCCATCAACTGAGGCTGAATGAAGGAGCAGCCAGATTGTATCGATCTGTCACTCCTGACTATGATACCAGATTTAACTCCATAATCAGTGGTTGAGACAACACTCACTCACTGGTACACAGATTGTTAATATTTCCTTGTCTTTCGCATGCTGATGTATTTCCTTACCTAAATAATACCTATGTCAAGAGAAAAGTGTGTTTATGTGCCATATTGTATCACACCCATAACATCTGGCAAAAAAAAATGTGTATATAACACACAAATGAATAATCACATAGGGAATATTTCCTTCCTTCTTTGCTCTAAGTAATAAACTTGGGAATTTATACACAGAAACATGGATTGCAAGGTGATTTTTTTGCCCACCTATTGATTCTCTTCCCTAGAAAGTTAGTTTACTATATAGCTCTTTCCTTTATGTGAGAATATTTTAAAATAGATAATTTTCAAGGTTCTCTAAAATGTAGGGCTAGTTATGATCAACAGTGTACATTCCAATTAACTTTGATTTTCTAAATACTACTGACTGATGGTTTCATTATACTTTGAATTTTTTCGTAGTTCACAAAAGCATGTACCATTATAGATTTTACATGTTCTCTGTCCTTTGCTACCTTTGGCTTTATGGTTTAGATTTTGGAATACAGTTTGGTTTCCCATGATACAGAAAAACCAAAACCAGTGGATTCCACACACCTTTGGTGGAAAGAAGACTTCTGTATGGAATGTAGGGTGCCTTGCGGGTCACAGAAAGTAGTAAGTTTTCATCCCTTTTCCAGCAAATCATCTTGATGTAGTCTAAATTTCTCTCTTACCAACTCTTTCAATGTGATTTCTCCAAGGGCAGGAATCACATTACAGAACTTTAGAATTGCATTGGAAGGTGAAAATCATCTGGCTCTTGCTCAACAACCCTGGGGCCATCTTTGGCATTTTCCAAGTGAGCAGTAGTTAATTATTTACTAGTGTCCAGAGGCTCCTGAAGAACCAGGGTGCAGAAAGGAGTATACTTCTGTTACTTCATTTTTAAAAACTTGTAGCCTGAAAGTTCTACTTACTTTTATAATTGTCATTCTTATTTTCCTTTTTTCTCATTTTTAACTCTTTTTACAAAAGAAAAATCTAAGATTTGTAAAGAATCATGGCATAGGGCCGGAGGGTTAGCTCAGTGGTTCCGACGCCTGCCTCGCAAGCGTAAGGACCTGAGTTCGATCCCCGGTTACCACATATAATGCTGGGCGTGGTGGCTCACGCCTGTAATCCCAGCACTCGGGAGGCAGAGAC
>PVIC010045869.1:0-14465 GCA_004025085.1 Thryonomys swinderianus
AGTCTAATATTTTTAATTCTTCCTATTTATAGCAGCATAATTTATAATAACTAAATCTTGGAAACAGCCCATGTGCCCACCCATCAACAGATGAGTGGATAACAAAAAAGTGGTATTTATATATAATAGAGTATTACTCTGCCATAAAGAAGGATAAATGAGAGATTTTTATGGCTCCATCTCAAGACCATAATTTTAAGTGAAATACATGAGAAACAAAAATTTAAATATCACATTGTTTCTCTTGAGTGAGAAACCCAAAGGGTAAATAAATAGAAAAATGGAGACCATATAGTGGGAAGTAGGAAGAAATTGTTTAAATGAGGAATCTGTGTTGTTTTAATTTGCATCTCTAATGGTTGGTGATGTTAAGCAATTCTTCATGTATTTATTGGCCATTTGAGCTCTTTTGTGAAGCATCCCCACAATACATAATAGCTAAATCTGGGAAGCTGCTTCGTATGTGTATCAATAGATGAATGAATAAATAAAATGTGGTATCTAAATATCATGGAGTACTACTCAGCCATAATGAAATAAATTTGAGTCATTTTTAGGAAAATGGATGATGTACCTTGAATCCATAATGTTAAGTGAGATAAACTAGAGACATGAGCTGAAATATTGCATGGTTTCCCATATAAGAAACCCAGAGTAAAATTAAAGAGCAAAATACAAGATAATATGAACTGAGGAGACAACTTGTTCTTAAAGGGGTTAGGGATCAAGAGATGAAGGGAGAGGGAGGGAAAGGGCAGGGATGAAAGAAAAGGAACAGGGATGGGTTATGTATATGCATCATCTCTACAAAAAGGATGCAAACATGTATTGCAAACATGTGCCTGAAAAAAGGGAGGGGATCAGGGATGATGGAGGAAGAGAGCGAGGGAAGGGAAACGGGGTTAAAAAAGAATTAAGATGTGTTATGTCCCACAAGAAATATAAACTTCCCACAAGAAATGTAAACATGTACTACCTACATGTACAAATAAACAAGTACATATATATGTACTCTATATAGTACTATGCATATGTATCTAATATATATATATAGGCATAATATATGACAGTCTTATGAGAAAATGTAAAATAACTGGCCAATAAACTGAATCATCAAGTTCTTAAAATATAGCTTCTAGAACAATCACAGTTTGGGAGACATAGAGAAAACATAAGAATTGGTTGCAAAGATTAAATCTTGGACTAGAAAGAGGACATCAAGGAAAACTAATGGAATACAAATAAAGTCTGTGGGTTCATATTAGTACTTCAATGCTCACTCCTTGGTTTCAGTAACTACATTTTTTTTTTTTTTTTTTTTTTTGCTTTTGGGGACAGGGTCTCGCTTTGTAGTTCAGGCTGGCCCTGAGCTCACTATGGTGCCCAGGCAAGCCGCTGCGAACTCAGCAATCCTCCTGTCTCTGCCTCGCGAGGGCTGGAATTACAGGCGTGAGCCACCACGTTGTGGTATGCGGTGTTGATTGTTGGTGGGCGTGTCTCCACGCCCAGCATTATATTCCGTAACTACATTTTGATTACATAAAATGTAATATAAGGAGAAACTGAATTGGGAGGAATACTGGAACTCTACACTGTTTTTGCAACTTTTCAATAAATCTAAAATCATTTCAAAGTAAAAGGCTAAAATAAGTGAATGAAAGGTTACAAGTTAAGTTGCCTTGTGATGGCTGTGACCACAACTTTGATCTTGATGAATGCCAGAATCTTGGATGGCTAATCTCACATTGTTTTACATCTATAAAACTTTTTACTATGTCAAATTTCATTAATCCAAGTCCAATTCAAGGCTCAGCTTATTACTGAATCTGAACCTCTGTGTGAAGTAATGCTGTGGTTTTCTTGCGTTTGTACCTTCATGGCTTGTTTTGATTATAGATTCTCAGAGGGAAGTGACTGGGATCCATGTTCTACTTACATAAGGCTGAGGGAAGCTGCCTTAGGCCAGGCATGAGCCCAGTTGGCTGCCTCGTTTTACTTTTCTCTTTTCTAAGACACAATGTCTGACACCCACAACTTAGAGAAGGAGAGATTTATCTTGGCTTGTGACTGTAGTCCATAGTAGACTGGCTCCAAGGCAGGAGGGTGTGGCAGAGGACACATGCTCAGGGCATAGGGTACAGGAAGCCAAGAGCCAAGGGAGGAGCTACAGAAGAAGATAAACCTTTCCATGTCACACCCTTATTGACCCAACTCTTCTAACCAGACCTCCTACCAAGTCAGCTGTAAGGCACCTACAATCAATTGGCTTTCAAAGATCCCACTGAGTGCATGAGGCTTTAGGGGCACATCTAGATGTAAACCATAGCATCAGCTAACTTGAAGGTGTCTTGGCCCAGAGGTCACACTAATGGGAGAATTTTGGTCTTCAGCAGCTTTCTGCACACCCGCTGTATGGGTCACCATGAAGACAGGACCATGTAGTAACATACTTGCCTTCTTTTTACTCTGTGGACACCAAACCACATCCAAGATGAATGTTGAAGAACATGATGTTGGCCAAGACTGGAGCTACTGTAGCTTCTGTCTTAGCTCTGGGGTCAGCACAGGGTATCACAGGGCTCAGCTAGGGCACCCCTGTGTATGAGTATGGGGATGGGGCAGTGGGACCTCAGAGTTGGGGGACTGCAAGTAGCAGATACCAGCAAAGCGTCTGCTTCACTGAAGCAAGAGGGGCCAGAAGCAGAGACATCACTTGAAGGATGAGATGAGCCTGATGCATTTTAAAAGCAAGGACTCTACTTCCAGTCCACAAGTGGGAGGTGGTACTGGATGGTGCCTCCCACCAAGCCAACCCCAGCCCAGAATGGATCAGCACAGATCTGGTTAGATCAGAACATCAACATTTTAATAACAGAATGAGTACAGCTGTCGACATTGCCTGGAGGTCCTGTAACTTTTAGCTCTCTGAACAATGACAGTGGCACCCATGGGACATGGGTAGGACAGAGTTCTGGCACCTCAGAGCAGCAGCCTCAGAAGGAAAAGGCTGGCAAGGGCCAAGGGGTTGAGGAAAGCTCTGCAGCCCAAGTTGGAGTGGGTGGTTGGTTTGGAGAGGGCAGAGGTTCTGGAGCCTGTGTTCAAGTCAGTGGTCAGTTTGGGGCTGGAGGAGCCTGTGCTGGAGTCAATGGTCTGGTTAGAGGTGGGGGAGCCTGTGCTGGAGTCAATGGTCTGGTTGGAGGTCGGGGAGCCTGTGCTGGAGTCAATGGTCTGGTTGGAGGTGGAGTAGTTGTAGTTGGTGGTCTGGTTGGAGGTTGCAACTAAAGCATCTGTACACTCAACCCTTTGGAATATGAGTCCCCCAGCTGTCTGGTTTCCAGCAGCCAGTAGCTGGCAGGTTGAGTTCCTGATGTTGGAGCAGCCTTTCAGCACAACCTCAGTGCCTGTGGATGCAAGTAGGTGGTGAGGATCACCACAGCCCCACACTCTCCACGCGTGCTTTGGCTCCTGTCTGCAGGTGATAGTTTAGCAACCAGCAAGAGCTGATTGTGAAACCCACGCAGGGGAAAGGAGCCCAGAACACCAAAGAGTAGAGGGAAGAGAGATCATGGAAGCCAGGCCAGCACCCCTCCTCCACCAAACCCTGAGGAAACTGAGGCTGAGAGGTAGCTCATGGCCCAAACTCAGAGTGAAGGCCAGAGCCAGAACTGTGTTCCCAGCCTGTGCAGAGACAGGAACAAGCTCCAAAGACAGCACATGCTCTCCATGCAGGAGGGATTTGTGCCTGGCCTCCCCCCTTTCCAAGGTTGGCTGTGAGCCCCACTCCTTGGCTCTCTCTTCTCCCTGTCCAATTTTCTCTGAGAAAGGGAAATGCAGGAAGAAGGGGACTAGGGAAAACCTGGTCTCTTTACCCAAAATCTGAGTTGTGTTTTGCAAATGAGGTCCTAGAAAAGGACTAGCACCCTTGCGAAGACAGGTTATTGTATCAGCAGATTCTCAAACAGTCTGTAGATGCTCCTATTGCCCTATTCGCTCCAACTCAAACAGCTCCAGGGCACAGGGAGCCCTCAAAGGGAGGAGAGGGCCCAAACAAGTCAAGTGACTCTGCTCCGAACTGCAGAATAAAGCAATCTGTTGTCTGATAGCAAGTATCAGAGCTGAAGGCTGAGCTACAGTGATAGTAAGGTATGTTGCTTAGTACATCCTACAGCATTAAAAAACCCCAAAAACAAAATACAAAAAACAAAACCACGGATCTCAGGCAAAAACAAGCAAGAAAAACTATACCTAGTGTGACTTTGGCCCTTCTGCTTCCAGCCTCATCCAAACTCTGAGGAAGTGTTACCCTTCACACCAAAGGAGACTGGAAAGACCATGCAGAATGGTGACTGTCAAGTTACTTTTGTAGGAAAGAAAAAAGTGGTCAGATTTTAAGGCATAATTTGACTTTCTATTATATGACCCAAGAAACTAAAAGGTCAGCACCTCCCAGGACAGGTGGAAAAGAAAAGTAGGTATAAAAGGAAATAAAGTCACCCCTCCATACTTGCAAAATGAGAGCAACCTGGTAAAGGAATCAGTGTTAGGAGAGGGTGAAGCAATTAAATAAGTATGGCTTGATTTTCAGCCATAAGAGAATAGAGTTCAAGAGCAAGGCAGTACCTGAGAAGTAGCTCTGGACCAAGAAGGCAGAAATAGCCACAGGTCAACGGTTCTTAGTCAGTCTATCCTAAAGACATCCTGATCCTTAACCTCATCACCTAGAGTAATTCTGCATTATCTAGAACTCTTGGCCCAAGGAAAGCTGACATATTTTCACTTCAAGCCCCACAAATGAAGTAGAACACCCAGACATACCATTATTAAACTGGGTAATGAGGTAGACACACCGTTCTTCTTGGTAACATTTCTGGGGTTTCTCAAGGCAGGAAGAGATGTCAGACCCATAACAAGTAGGGCACTCCATGTTGGAAGGATCCGGTGGAGAATCTGAGTACAGGAAAAATCATCACTCAGGATGGTATCATGCGGAACATGGCCCTGCCTGGCAGGAAGGGACAGGCCAGTGAAGATGCTGCCTGGGAGGCGCTAGGGACTCGGATCCAGCCTTCTGGGCCCTGTCTCATCAGAGGGAGCCACACCTTCTTACAGACACTCAGTGGCAGGAGTGGCAGTGCAGGCTGAGAGGAAAGTGAGGGTCCAAGCTGGTGTCAACCTACAGCCAGTGAAGCCAATATTATGTTTAGAATCTCTAACATAAGAGATACATTATGTTTAGCCATTCTAAACACGGGTGAACAGAAGTCTATTATGAAATCTTGTGAATAAATGAACATAGGTCATTATTTAATGTTACAAGTAGATGGAAAAAGCATAGTGAGAGGAAGCTGTGCTCTTAATTTACCACGCGTCCTGGCCATGGCCTATGAACCTTGCTTTCAGGCCACAACTTCTCATCTTGCAAAAGAGGTATCTGGTCTAGATCTGGAGCCCTCACACTGTGGCCCAGGGACCCGGAGCTCCTGAGAGCCCACACAGGAGTCCAAAAGGGCAAAGCCACTTTCAGGAAAGTAGTTTTGCTCCCTTTGTCTCCTGGCATTTCCAGAAGCTGCACGATGTGGAGACCGCAGCTGGCCAGGCAGACAGATCTCGGCTAGACACTGAGGCTCTCTGCAAAAATAGGTAACAACAGGGCTGCTCGTTGCATACAAATTTCTGTTTTGGAAAGTGTGTTTCTGCATAGAAGTGTTACATTGGTGTCAGTGTGTGATCATTTTTGTGTTGGAGAGAGCTCATTAAGAGTCATGAATTCCTTGGCTTTAATTTCTACAGCAGTGAATTTTTTTTTTAAGACAGGGTCTCACTTTGTAGTTCAGGCTGGCCCTGAGCTCATTATGGTGCCCAGGCAAGCCACCGCGAACACAGCAATCCTCCTGTCTCTGCCTCCCGAGTGCTGGGATTACTGACGTGAGCCACCACGTCTGGCATTGTGGTATGCGGTGTTGATCGTTGGTGGGTGTGTCTCCACACCCAGCATTATATGTGGTTACCAGGGATCGAACTCAGGACCTTGCACTTGCGAGGCAGGCGCCAGAACCACTGAGCTGACCCTCCGGCCCCTACAGCAGTGAATTTTGATAGGTGGAATCCACATCACAACAGTTCTTTGGAATCCTCAGTAATTTTAAGACTTAGAGTCATGATAGAGAACCCGGGACCCATCCGAGGGCACTGATAAACCCCTCATGCGCTGCCCCCCCCAGCACAAATTATAGTATTTGTGTTGTCTGTCTGCACTGAGGAAGAGGGAGGCAGGGGAATGGATGCCTCAGCCTCTGCCCTCAAAAGCCTGCGCTCCCCACAGCCACACAGGGCCAGGAGGACACAGAGCGGCCGCCTCATGACCAGCACAGACCCAGTGTGCTGTTGGAGACATCACACGCCTTTCCGTGGCAGCACTGCCTTGCGAAACTGAAGAATTCTCCATCAGCTATGCGGACCGTAAAGGCTGGGAACGATTCCATCTCCCCGCTGCAGCTGGCTGCTGAGCAGGACATTTCCTGGTGCTGTCCGAAGGCTCCTGTTCACACAAGCAAACACGGACCATCAGGCCCTGGTGAGGGCGAGACCCTGACCAGAGACCCACCAAAGGCAGAAAATGCCACCTTTACTCAGAGCAGTTTTAGAGACACTTGGAACAGTAACCTCGCCTGCCTGGTGTCTCTGGCCAGGAGAGAATCAGAGAGCAGGTTCCTGGCAGGCAAAGGCTGATGGTAGTTACATAAATATTTTATTGGAGCTGAATAGCAAAGTATTGATGGGAAACGGCAACGTGCACACACACACGTGAGCTTTAAGACTCTGACCTCCAGAGGACGTGCTGTGACCGCTGGCCCAGGATGGTAGTGGCAGCACACCACACTTTCTCCCTGGCCTATCACAGCGCCTGGGGAGGAAGTGTTGGATGGAAGTGTGTTTGATCTACAAGAGAAGGAAGGACGAGGAGGAGAAAGGGGCTGGCTAAGGCGAGCGTCTGAGACAGGGCTTCGCCTTGTAGTCCCACAAGCACGTGTGTGGAGTGCAGCTTCAGTCAGGGCTCACCCGCTTTCCTGTGGGCCCCAGGGATCCCATCCGACCCCTCATCCGGCACAGGTCCCCTCTCCCGCAGTGACCCTGTGTTCCGCAGCCCAGCTGCTCCAAGCCTCCTTCTTCCTGTGCTCCCTCTTCAGCTCATGGCGGTGTGGGGCAACACAACCCTGCTCACCTAAAGAGGAGCTGGCTGAGGAGCTGAGACAGCTGGTGTTGGCATTTAAAGGGCACTCGGAGGCGCTGACATTGACACAGGAGTTAGTGAATGAGTCGCACTGAGGGCAACTGAGGGACTCTGTGGAGAGACATTGACGTCAACCAAGGTGCAGCCATCATGGACAACGCAGCCGCTGAGCCTGCCTCGTGCCCCCCACAGGGCCGCACAGAGAGCTGGGGGGCATTGCTGCCTTCCAGGGAAATGATGCTGTGAGACAGAGCTGTGGGAGACCCGGCCAGGATCCAATGAAGGGTCAAACTGTGGGACAAAGCACACAGGCTCTAGAAGGAGGGAGTGGTTAAAATGTGGGCAAAAACTCACAGACTGTGAGAATCCCACGGTTAAACAGCACAAAGTTTGGATCAATAAAGCACGTGTCTGACTGTGACCTTCCTTTTCCCTAAAGAAAAACTGCCCAGCTCCTGGCCAAACTGCTTATGTCCTGCTCTTTTTTCTTCTACTGAGATTCTAATAAAGCTGGAGTGGTTCTCTTTCTTTTCCCAGGAGCTCCCTCATGGCTGGGTGCTCCTTGTGGAGAAAAAGCCCCACTGTGGCCCCCACCATGACTGAACTGACTCTCGACTCAGGGTGATCTTTCCCTCCTCCGTGCCAACCATGGTCACTCCCTGCGACACAGAGCCACGCCCACCGCTTCCTCCCACTGTTCACTGTCCCCAGTGGGAAGACCCAACCTTGACCACAACACACGGGGCCCTCTCTGAAGACAGAGTTCCCGGGTGGGTCTCAGGCTCCCCACAGACCATGCCCTGCCCCCAGAGGCCTGTGACAGGTTCCCAGGGTACCAGTGACAAGCAAGGTGAGGTGAACAAAGAGACCTTCATTCCCAAG
Organism: Thryonomys swinderianus; assembly: GCA_004025085.1. Taxonomy (NCBI): domain Eukaryota; kingdom Metazoa; phylum Chordata; class Mammalia; order Rodentia; family Thryonomyidae; genus Thryonomys; species Thryonomys swinderianus. The sequence continues at coordinate 8,114 of PVIC010045869.1, forward strand.
GAGGTCATATGGTTTCTCTCACCTACAGCGGTGATGGCCAGTGCTGTGGTGACCACAGCAGCGAGGACGCCTCTCATGGTGCCAGACCTGACTTCTCCTGGGCGTGGAACACACAGTCTGGAGGCTGAGAGACACAAAGAAGGCAGCCTGGGGGTTTGCAGGAAGTCCTGTCACCATGAGGACTCTTAATGCCACTGGAACAATTCCACTACCCAGTTCCTCTCTGACAGAAGGAACCTCAGTCCTGCTAAAGAGCCTAAAGCTGGGGCTTAGGTTCCAACATGTCCTTTTACAAAGTCTGAGCTTCCTGATCTCCTGTGGAAATCTCCAAACACAGACCAGAAGCACCACTTGGGCCATTTCCCTTGGAACCCATCAGCTGTACAAGGGCAGCAGACCAACGTTTAGTCTAGTCCCACTAAGGAGAAGGTCTGTGTGAGGTTTCTATTGCTGGGACAAAATCCCAGAGAGAATCAGATTTCAAGGAGGAAGGATGTACTTGGCTTATGGCTTCAGAGGTTCCAGTCTGTGGTTGTCTGGGCCCACTGCTCTGAGCCTGGGCCACACAGTGCATTATGGTGGGAGATGCAGGTAAGGAGGTCTGTTTACCTACTGGCAGCCAGGAAGCAAACTAGAAACCCAGAGGGGCCAAATTCCCTGCACGGCTCTGTTGCCACGCCCTCAATGACCTCATTTCCTTTTATCTGGTTCCACCTGTCCCAACAGCACCACCAGCTGGTGACAAACAATCATTTAGGGGCCTCTGTGGGCACTGTACTGGACCCAAGGAGAGGAGCTGGTCTGGGTCACTGTCCTGTCTCCTCTCCCAGTGCTCCTCCTATGGCTGCTAACTCCTCGCCTTCGCAGCATGTGCACACACAGACGCCTGCCGGGGACTCTTATTCCAAAACCATTCACGTTTTGAATTTGTGAATTTGTGCCCTTCTCCACCTCAACAAGCAGGTGCTATTACTTGCACCAAGCCCAAATCAGTCACCAAAATAAAGGTCACATTACAGGGAGCATGTGAGCTGGGACTTGGCCCAGGCCTCCAACCATCAATCCACACTGCTTTCCAGCAGAAGACAACTCTCAGGACCCAGGGCCCGGGCAGAGTGGAGTCAGAGGTGCCTGTGCTCTCTGGTCCCGTGTCACCAACCTCCCTGCACCTTGCATTCTATGCCCGCAAATGGCCTGGTGACGTCTTGGAGGTCCACTACATTTTCATCATATTTGTGAGAAGCCTATGTTGCTGCCGTTAAGTTTTCAATTTGCCTCTGTAGCAAGCACAGAAAAAATACCCGGCTCTGTGGTGGGGCCGGAGTCACTCCCCTCTCCCTTGCACACCGTGAGACAAGGCAGCACGGGGCTGGGCTCAGGCTGCTGCTGGGTGATGAGAAGTGTTCTGTGCTCAGCAGTGTGTGGCCGGTGGCTGCCACAATGGCCGGTGCAGGCACCCAGCATCCCCTCACTCCAGAAAGTCCTACTGGCCAGTGTACTGGCCATGCTACAGGGGAGGAAAGGCATCCGCTGGGCACAAAGAAACTCCAGAGCTCACCCATCTGGAAGGCCCATGCCAGGGGCCAGGACCACTTCCAGGGTCTCTGCCCCACAACCCAGATTCACCCTGAGGCCTGTACTAAGGGGAATGGCCGCCCTCGTCCCACCTCCCCCACACGGGCACAGCACACATCCTACTCCACACACTACACCTATGCTCACACTTATGCACACACACACTGCGTGCCTCTTACACTCAGGTGAGAGTGAGTGCCACTTACAGGTCACACACACTCTGCTTCCCTCAGCTGACCCTGAGAGGCACCACTGAAGAGGAGGAACAGCAGGCCATGGAGAGGAGCCTGGGAGGCTGTCCAGGGGCCCTGCTCAGAAACCTGAGGAGAAGTGAGGGTTGGGTTAGGAGCCTTGTGCTCCCACATGCCAGGAACACTCCAACCTGCACCCCACCTTGCCGCTGTCCTCAGTGGGGAGAGGATGTCACAGGCTAGATTCCTGGGAAAGGGCCTCCCGAGGCTTACTGGTGTGAAAGATGATGGAAAAGGAGAGACACGTGAGGGAAGGGAGACACCAGCTTCCACCCAGTGTGCACATCACCTCTGCATCCTGGGGGACCCAGGGATCAGTCTCATCCTCTGGGAAGCCCTGGCATCCCAGGCACAGAGCAAAGGTGGAGCCCAGATATGGGGCCCAGGCAAGGCCTGCTCAGAGTGTGGGAAGCAGCACCTACTCCCTAAAACACTTGCCACCTGAGCAGACCAGTCATCAAAACTTCCAACCACCTGGCAAAGTATGACCAAAGTTGCTCTCTTTTTACAGGGAAGTGGAGCTCAGAGACCGTTTGGATACACAGTGCAGCACAGGGCAGCAGTGGCAGGCTGGCTCGGCCCAACCCACACCTCCTTCCCTCGCCTGAAGCCTCCCCTCTCCAACCTGGTGGACCGCCTCCCAAGGGCCTCTCCTGGCCTGGAGCCCTCACCTCACCTTCCGAGTCTGGCCCAGACTCTGTCCCACAGACGGCAGCTCTAGCAGAAGGCTCGACAGGTGCAGTGAGGCCATATATCACAGGTGGGTGGGAGGGGCCTCTGCTGACGATGGGCCCAGCCCTTGGGCTGCCACAAGGACCCACCCAGCCCCAGGACACAGGCAGCTTAACCCCGCAGACCTGTGCAGTCGGCTCCCGGTCTGGGGTCTCTGGGAACCAGAAGTGACACTGGCCAAAGACTGCCTGGGTCAAAGTGGTAGGCAGTGCTGTCCAGTGTCCTCTGTGGTCCACTCAGTCAGCTCCATTACCTGTGACTGGTGCTACCTTGGGCCAGATGTGACACAGTTCCCTATGAAGCCCCTAGGACAGCCCTGTTTCAGGGACACTGAGGCTCAGAGGAAAGCCTACCACAGCCAGGCAGTCAGGCTCCATTAGCATCAGAGCACAGGAAGCCAGTGGATACCATCCCTGGGAAAAGGTCCTCACCTAACCAAATTCCACCTCCAACTGAGAAGGAGCTAACCCTACTCAGTGCCCACAGCTGTGTGGGTCAGAGCCCATATCCGGTCACCTGGGGCCCTTCCTGGTGTCCTCACACTGTGCCATGGTGTTCCTAGCCTCCACCACAGATGCGACTCACATCTTAATTCTCTTTATGTCCTCCTCTCCTCCTCTCCTTCTCCCTCCCTCCATCTCTTGGTTTCCTTCCCATTTGCAAAATATCTGACTCCCTGTTTCCTGTTATCTTTCTCTTAATTTGCTCTTTTTCATTTATGCTTTGGGTTTCTCATAGATGAGAAACTGTGCTGTTATGTGTCTGAGTTACTTCACTTAACAGTGTGGTCTCAAGGTGCCTCCATTCCTACAAGTGATTAGTTCTCCTTTGTAACAGCTGGGGTAACCATGGTGCAAAAACTCTGCTTTATTTTTATTCATTCCTCTACTGATGGACATATAGCCTGTTAGCAAGACTTAACCCTTAAGAACTGTGCTGCTGTAAATGTGGATGTGTGTGGGTCCCTGTATTTAACTTTTTTGAGGAAGTCACCTAGAAGGGGAATAGCTGGGTCGAGCAGAAGGCAGAGTAGAAGCCTCTCAAAACTTAAGAATTGAGTCGTTTTTAGCAGCAGAGCTCTGAGCATGTCTGTTCTGTCTTCTCTGAGCCAGGCCCTCGGGCTGTTCTCTGCAGGGCTCCTAGATAAAGCCAGTCCCTCACCTCAGGGTCTCTCCACTCCAGCTGCCTGGGAGGGCGGGACGTGGGGGAGGAAGACAGCAGTGGCCAGAGGTGACCTGGGCAGTCCTGGGAGGACTCAGGCTGAGGCTGATACAGTGAAACTAGGTGACTCCATGTTAATTCTTCTTGGAAAGTGCAGATACCAAGAACAGACAGCCAGGCAGGTCTGGCTTCAGGTGGGCCTTGCTCCTCACACCGTGAAGTGACTCATTAACTTTGACTGTGGCCTTAGCTCCAGCAGTGTCTGGCCCTGTGGCTTGTTTCCTTCTGGGGCTCATACACCACTCCACTATCCCCTCAAGCCTGCCAATCAGTGCTGAGGGTATTGGTCAGGTCAGGTGGGAGCGACTGACACATGTTTTCTCAAACAGAGCCCTGTCTGATGGGACCCATGGGTCACAGGAGCCCCTGACTGGTTCCATTTCCCCCAAGGACCTGGCAAGTGTGCAGGTGGCATTTCCTTTGACAGATGAAGGCCTGGGACTCAGGGAGGTCTCCCTCTGGGCTTTCAGCCACCAGTGCCGAGTCTTCCCATTCTGACCCAGCTTTCCCCAGCAGTCAGAAAGTGATTAGACAACCTCATCTCCAAGCAAGGTCACCACTTGGTGGCATTCCAGGGCCTGGATCGGTTGTAAGATGTCAGGAGAAATCATTTCCCTAAAGCAGACCTTCCTTCCAGTCTGGCTCTCCAAACAGCCCCACCTCACACTTCACCTAAGAACCACTGGGCACACCTACGGCACCCTGGCTCTGGCATCGCCATCACAGAGAATTGCCTATTCTTACAACAGTCAGGACACACCCAGAACTCAGCAGGTTCTTGGAGTTATGCACAGTATGCATCGGAACTACTCTGGGAGGTGGGCTTCTCCGAGAGTTTCCTTCAACCTCCAGCAAGCCCTAGAGATGGTAACAGAGTGGTCTACACTGTTTTAGAACGAATACATAGAGCTGTACAAAATTGGGAAACAGAAGCCAGAGCAAGAATTCATCTCCAGTAGGGGTCCCTGACAAGCACTCAGCAGAGTCCCATCAAGAACCACCAGCCCTGCTCCAGCCCTGTCTGTGTTTGCTTCTGGGAGCCTCCCACGAGGCTAGAAGCCATGAAGCCACTACCCCAGTGCCCAATGTCCCCGTCATCATCTTGTTTAACCCTATGCTAGGTCCTGTGATGAACTGAACAGAGGAAATGTGCGTGCCCTGAAAGATAAGGTCCTTGTGCTCAACGCCCTGCAAACATGATGCTCCTTGTCTTCCAAGTCAGAAAATCACCACCACTCACTTCTAAAGAACATTCTGAGGTTTAAAATACATCACAGGTGGAGACACTGAGCATGGACAGGTCAGGGCTTTAAGAACAATGGCTACTGCTGCTGCCACGTCCTCCTGAGCTGACACCAGTGATCCACAGCCTAGGAGACACTCGTGCCATGCACAGCAGTGCTCGAGAGTGAGGCGTGGCCTCAGGAGCCCTCTGCCCCCACCACTTGAGTGCATTTGGAAGAGTAGACATGGCTAAGTCCAGAGTTTCCTCAGCTGAAAGGAAGAACAGCTGTAACACTATAAAGATGAAAAGATGTTGGCCTTCCCCAAGTCTTGGTTCTAACTATATAGCATATTTGGGGGTTACTGCCTCCAATATGAGAAAATTAGGTTTTTACTACTTATAACTCCTTTTATACAAATTGGTGAGGTGCAGTGCAGAGCTCTGATAGGGATGCAGTGTGGGTGATGAGTGAGTGGACTCCCACGGAGCCCGCTCGAGGGCTGCTGACCAGTTTTCCCTGTGTGACCTTGCTCTGGACTGTCCACACCTCCATCCACATAAAGGCCCAGTGATGCCATGTCACACAGATGCCATCACACAACGACCAGCACACACATGGCACTCCAAACGGGCTGTTCATTTCCCTAATGATTGAGCCTTAAATGTACATATTTGGTCAAGAAATACTGCATGTGTCTGTGCCGTCAGGTGGACACTGGAACAGTTGAACAAGAAGGATGAATTCCTTGTCTTCCCGTGAGTTGAAGTTAGTAAAAACAACTACAAGCAAAGAAGGAAGCAGGTTTTAAAACAAGAACTAAATAGACATGTGAAGATGAGGGCAAACTCACGTGTTGGAAACAGAGACAGCAGTGCCGAGGGTGAGACAGGGAGGCTGTTCAGAGCACATCAGGGAGGCCTCCCCAAGAACTGAGGAGAATCTCAGTGTGAGTGAGAAAAGTAAGGTGGCCCCAAGAAAGAGTGCGAAAACATCATCAAAAAGGTCTCGCTGTAGCCAGGTGTAGGGGTGCACACCCGTAACCACAGCACTTGGGAGGCTGAGGCAGGAAGATGGTCATGAGTTCCAGTCTAAGACAGGATACACAGTGAGTTAAAGGCCAGTCAGAGCTATGTAGCAAGCACAGTCTTAAAAAAAAAAGTCTCATTGTCTTCCTCAAGGAACTGAGTAAAGTTTATTAAAGTTTATGGAAGAATCGTCAGTTTATTGACGAATTACAAGGTCAGACAGAATTCACACCCTTCCTCCTGAGTCCATTATAGTTATTTATCTTGGTTCTTCTCACAAGTAGCTTAAATGATGTACAAAGAGCTGGTTGTTTGAAACATA
>PVIC010045870.1:0-14448 GCA_004025085.1 Thryonomys swinderianus
AGAGAATACTTAAAACCAAATGAAAATCAAAACACAATGTTAAATTGAACAGGGTATTGGCTAAAGAAGTGGGTAGAGATATTTACAGCATTACAATTTTTATTAGGAAAGATGAATATGACTGAAACAAACATCTTCAACTGGAAAAAACTTAAGTTGAAATGTTTGCTTAGAAATGATAAGAATACGATCAATACTCAATGAAATAGAAAGTGGGCAAAGAGGAGGAGAAGAAAAGAGAAAAGAAAAAGAGGAGAAAGGGGGAAAAGGGAAATCAATGTAACCAAAACCTAGTTGATGGAAAAGATGGATAAAATCCATGAGCTCATGGCAGGACTGGGTGGGGGGCTGATTATACATTAGGAAGGGGGTTTGGGGTCAGAAGTGCTTCAGCTATCACAGTTGTTCAAACTCTTGCCTACACTTTACCGGCCGGACATCCCTAATGCAAAAATTCAAACTCTGAAGTGCTAACATCTGAGGGGCAGCACAGCCTCAGCCTCCAACAGCTCTGTGTATGTAGTTTCTTCTTCAACACTCTGTGTAGCCTCAAGACATACCAACTTCTTTCTTGGGATTTTTGGTTTTTATGTTTTTGACTGAGACAGGGTCTGGCGTGGCCTTGAAACTTAAGCTTACAACTCTCTGCCTCGGCCTCAGCAGTGCCCAGATTAGAGGCAGGCATCTCTCTCTCTCTCTCCTAGAAAGCCAACGTCTAACAAGTCACACCGGCATCTTCTCCGTCACTGACACGGCCACGGCCGCACTCTCTGGTGAGGTCTAGACCGGAGCTGGGAGATCTGCCGAGAGCTGGGATGTTTCTCTGAGGTTCGCTCCTGAGGCAGCGGCTGTGCCCCCCACCCATTCTTGTATTCTCTGAATTCCTCTTCCACCCTTAATAGCCTGTTCTCCGAAGCTCCTCTCCCAGGTAATAGTTAATACTCGAACCTTTCCTTTACAAAAGTCACATTTTTCTCTCTAGGTTGGAGACCCTGACCGAGTGAAGGTCTCAGAGGAGGAGTCCCTGTAGCATACCTTCTCTTCCTGAGAGCAAAACCCAAGAGAACGTTTTGCCTGCTGATGAGGATGAACTCACAAGTTTTCTGAATTAAAAAAACTGAATCAAATGTCCTGACACTGCATACAGAACTTTAACACCAGTGACACGGAAGACAAGGTACCTAAAGATACATGAAGATGACCTTCCATGAAGATCAGGCTCTGTTTAGGATCAAGACACATCAACTTCTTTCTTTAGATATTTTTTTATGTTTTTGTTTGAGACAGGGTCTGGCATGGCACGCCCCGGTGGCAAGAGACACTGTCAAGTCAGAAACCACTTCCCACCGGTGTTAAAAGAAACCTTCAGGAACTGAAACTCCTCCCTGAAACAGCTGCTCCTTAAAGACTTCTCCACTGCTACCTCGCACTTACATAAAGTCAGTCCCTCCGAGTTTTACATGCAGTATGCAAAAGGGAAATACTTATTTGTAGCTTCAGATTTATATAACCCTGTGCAATACTGTTGATTCTTCTGAGAAACCACAGATAAAATCTGGGTGATGTTCTGACTCGTGAAAACACAGCGGCGCTTTGGGGAGCTATAGTTCCTGTCTGAGCTATATTCCACCGCTAGGGGGCGATATCCCCACTTAGAATCTCTAACCCACATACAGGCGGCTAAATTAATTTCAGTTGTTGCTTTATTCCTCCCAATTAGAGGATTCTCTAGTTAATGGGAAGGATCCAAATAATACATCAAATCAAGTATCACCTAGGATTCATTTAGGAACTGTGGGCGACCAGCTTTCCAACTGTTCTTGAAAACCCCTCAAAGGAGTTACTTAATTCTAATCTTTACATTGGCCATTAGAAGGTGTAATGTTCAATGCGAATTCTGTAAGCAAAGCCCCAAACCCTCATCCGCTTTTTGTGTTGTTTGCCTATCAACCAGTCATCTAAACGCAGCTCTGCTTTTTTTTCCCCCCAAGTGTGAATTTCTGGCTAGGGACATAGCCCAGAGGTAGGGCACTTGCATGCAATCCTGGCTTTGGTCCCTAGCACTAAAGGGAAAAAAAAGTGAATTGCATCTTGATATTTCCAGACTCGATCTGACCCAGAGTCACTCTGCAGCAGGCAGACAGAGAGGATGGGGACCTTGTCCACCAAGCCTCAGTCGCTGAGCCTCTGGATACAAGAGCCCTCTATTTCCCAAGCCTTCGGACACACACAGTCCTATTTCCAGGGTAGTAAGCCCTCCTGTAAACACAGCTTCCCCAGAAAACTCTTTGGAAAAACTGTGTTGAGAGAACCATTTTGAGGCTTAAGGAAATCAAACTTTATGACACAAGGCTCTATTCAATTTTCAATTAACTTTTTAATATTTTTGAACCACTGTTTTTCTTTTATATTAATTACCCATTTTGCCTTCACAGCACACTAAGTTCTGTGAGGTAATCACTTGCACAAGATGATTCTGTATGAATCACGGAATGAGCACATCCAACTCCCACACTTAGGTTAATTTCTGTACTTTGTTGCTGTCCTAAAAAGTCTTAAGAGTTAGAAAAAATTGGAGAAGCTGCTCTTAGAAGCCTGGGTCCAATGAACTTGATGCCCAGCGCATGCCTGCCCAGGATCTCAGCTTTTAGAAATAAAGGTTTTGTCTTGAGTTGGCAGAGCCGGCCGTCAGCACCATGGCCCTGTCCCGTCTTGTTCTATTATGTGTCCCACAGAAACTGGTTCCAGTTCAAATCCTGTTGTGGATGGGAAAGTGATCTCACCACGGCATCATTCAGGTCTGTCCTTGAGACCAAACCCGAAGATTTCACAAACATCACTGTTCGCATTGAAGCTGTATTAAAACCAGAATAACCTCTCTAGAAAGTAAATCCTGGATGTGGCATAAAAAGTTAAAGTTCTCTAACAAAGGCTGCACTCGCCCACTGGCACTGTGCAACTCCTCTGTTGAGTTGAATTCATCAGTGGTAATTCAACAGTTTCTATTTGCAGTCACCAAAGCTGCTGAAAAGTTTTACAGCTTATTTACCACACCTCAGTACTCAGAGTAAAGTGGGGCCAGAGCCCAGCCTGGCCTCTGCCCTGAGGAGGTGCCCTTTTCAACTAATAAAGTCAAGTCACTTATTTTCAGCTCTATGTGCCCCCAGTCTCTGGCGGGAGAAAGGTGTCTTCCCCACAGCACACAGCTGATCCTTAACAGTGAAAAGTGTGCTATTTGGTTTATTTTATCTAGTTCTCACTTAGTTGCTACACCCTCTGGGCTAACTCCCATGAGCTCTATTTCACCATTGTGGAAACTGCCTAGTTTTTTCTCACTTCCACAGAAAATGGTAAAGGCAGAAACCAGCCCAGATCTCTTTACCACCTAAACCAAGAGTTTCTGGAGCCAATAAATGCAGAGTTCTGTGGTCACCAGGTGACATATACATACGCAGTCCCAGTGAGGACGGTCGTCATGTGAACTTTCCCAGGTCCTCTTTGGTACCTTCCTCTCACCTGTGCTCCAAAATAAATACGTAAAAGAGAATGAATTACCTCAAGTCTGCTCCGCTGGCTATTGTATTTTGAAATATTACATGAAAAACCTCACAAAATGAATGTATTGCTTACAGATCAAAGTAAATCTCCTCTTACCAGCATCAAGGTCAAGAAATTACTAACAGCGAAAAACAACTCAACAATGGTGCCTTTGCAGCCACACCTTCCTCCTTCATTCCCACAAATAACCCTTCCTGATTATTGTAGTAACGGAGTTTAAGAATATTTTATTGTGGGGCCAGAGGGTTAGCTCAGTGGTTCCGGCGCCTGCCTCGCAAGCACAAGGTCCTGAGTTGGATCCCCGGTGACCACATATAATGCTGGGCGTGGAGACACGCCCACCAACAATCAACGCCGCATACCACAATGCCGGACGTGGTGGCTCACGCCTGTAATCCCAGCACTCGGGAGGCAGAGACAGGAGGATTGCTGAGTTCTCAGCGGCTTGCCTGGGCACCATAGTGAGCTCAGGGCCAGCCTGAACTACAAAAAGCGAGACCCTGTCTCAAAAAAAAAAAAGAATATTTTATTGTATTGCTGGTGGCCACCTAGGTTGGAGCTTTCTTGTACAGTGCATATATTCAGATGTACTTGAGCATGAACTTTTCTAGGACCAATGAGAACTGCTGAGTCATTGGGTATGCATATCACATAGACAGGATCTCACCTTTGTAGTCCAGGCTGGCCCTGAGCCCACTATGTAGCCCAGACAAGCCTTGAACTCTGCAATCCTCCTGCCTCTGCCTCCTGAGTGCTAGGATTACAAGCATGAGCCACCATGCCCAACACTAAGGCATTTGATACTGATTGCTGGTGGACATGACTCACTATGCCCAGTATTGTTGTATGTGGTCACCAGGGATCAAACCATGGACCTTGTGCTTGCTAAGCAGGCGCCAGAACTACTGAGCCAAATCTCTGGTCCAGTAGATTACATTTTCCAAAACTGGTTGTACCAATCTAGTCTTCCACCAGCATGGTTATGAAATTCCATTAATTCATAGCCTTGTATTAGCGATATTTGAGAGGAACCTTATTTTGTATTTCAGGTTTCTTCTCCCATGCAGTGACTGTTCTGAACTTTTTTTTTTTTTTTTTTTTTTTTGCAGTGCTGGGGACTGAACCTGGGGTATTGCATACACAGCCAGAAACTCTACCTCTGGGCTACACGTTGTGCCTTTTAATCAAGTCCTTTGCTCACTACTCTCCTGAAATCTTAACTATGTTTAAGATGCTTTGAGCTGAGCCCACCAAAAGGCATGCTATCCCTCTTCAACATGACTTTCCCCCCCAATGGATGTAGAGGGGTTTTTTTTTGTTTTCTTTTTTGTTTTTTGTTTTTGCGATATAATTAGTCTTCTGGTTCACATTTCTTCACTGAGTTAGGTAAACTGAGGTGGATACTTAGTCCTTAATATCATTTTGAGAGAGTGTTCAGCTAATTTGCTTAGAAACCAAATCTTAGGATTTCAAGTTTTCACTTTTCCACGTGGTAACTGAAAAGACATTGTCATGTGGACCCTCACTCTGGTATAAATTGCTCCCTAAAAGAACCATCTACACTGAAGGAATGCAGGATTTAAAATGACTTAATCACGGACTAAGACTTGAAAGCTCTTGAAACACCTTACCCCCGTATTCATGGCTTTTGAGACATTTGAAATTAATGTAATAGAAGTTGTGATGAGAAATATTTTCCAAAATGACTTATGTAAGTTCATTCTAGTACTCTTTAATTCTAGTTTGTTAAATACACCTGCATCCACAGAGATGAAATGCTTTTGGTTTTTGGTCTAGAAAGAGTCTAATTCTAAAAGATTAGAATTAATCTTTTAATCCCCTTAACTAAGTCAGATTAGTAGACTGTTTAAGCTCCCTAAATCATGACAGCCACCATTTCTAAAAATCTGTAATCAACACTATTAGTTGTTGTCCTCGGGGAGCTCAAATAAAGATTCCCAATACAGATGTTGGAAGTTGTCCTGACCCCCTCTCAGAATGGATTACAGACACAAGGCTGTTGTGGGTTGAATCATGGCTCCACAAAAACATTTTTGCTGGAATCCTAATCCCAATACCAGAGAACGTAACCTTATTTGGAAATAGAGTCATTACAGAGGCCAATGAGTTAAAATAAGATAATTCTCCAACAGGTAATCCTAGGGTAGATACAGGGACAGACACACACAAAGGGAACAGAAGATGTGGCCGGCATTGTGCTGTCACAAACTAAGAAATACCTGGGGCTGCCAGGACCTGGGTGACACAGAGGATTTTCCCAGGGGTTTCAGAGTGAGCACAGACCTGCTGACACCAATGTCAATGCCCTATTCTAAGCTCCTCCACGTGTGATACTTGTGAAACTGTATGGGAACGTTTAGACTTCTGAACCCCTGGGGAAGGGGGTAACAATGCATCCCTTCTATGCCCTTCCCCTGCCAACCTCAGAAACTCAACGCTGTTTTAAAACTTGGGGCAGAAGCAGTGATGATGACTCAGAAGCTGAGCAGCAGGCCGGACAAGCTCAGGAAAGGGGCCCTCGGTAGCGGCGTGTGGAACCGTCCACCGCATCAGAGCTAACGGTGAACACTCCAGAGCAAACCTGATCCGGAGGCCGGACTGTGCTTCTGGGACTCCCAGGCCCTTGCGAAGAGTCGTTATAATTTAAGTATCATTGTTGACGTGCAAACATTTATGGGACCTGGCATTTGCTGAGCACCTACTATGAGCCAAGTACAGGCAAGCTACTGAAAGAAGGGAGATCCGAAGAAATTGTTAATAAGAGCAAGGCTGAAATGTAAGGGCAGCTCTTTATGATGTAATCTGAGGTACTGGTCCAGCTGAAGAAATAAAATGGTTAAGGGGCTAGAGGTGTAGCTCAGCGTAAAGACTGTGCTAAACCTAAGCAAAGCCCTCGCTTCAATCTTCATCACCAAAACAGAGCAAAAGCCTGCTCGTTTACCAGGGGGGGAATTATTTTTTACTCTGAACATATTCTGTGTTAACAAGAGAGGTGGAGGCAGAGACAGTGGGCTCCGGCACAAAGAGACGCACAACATGTGCAAAGATGAGAGCACTTCGAGCTTTGGATCCCACACAGGAGACTCCACACTGCAACCCCCGAGCCCTGAAGTCCACCGAGCAAACACTGATCATCCCAGATGACTCCAAATGCGGTGAACCAGATTCTCCCCCCTTCCTTTAAAGACTCAACTCATCTGTTTGTAAGAGATCCATTATTTTAACTAAGAAGTTCCTTCATATAGTATTTGGTGTCTAACCTTTCAGAAAAGGAGATCCTCAATTCTTTAATAGTACACTGAAAAGCTATCTTTCAGTCTTGGTGACTTTGTCCTATCATATCCTTCTATTCTATGGAGCCAATTCAGTTCTTCAGAATTGTCTATGCCAAGTCAACAACCACAGAAAAACAGAAGTTTGCCTAATATCTGTATTCAATAGGAATCCAATCTGTAAAGACCTAGAAATGTCCTTAGGAAAACAGACAATTGCAGAAATAAAATAGTCAAATTCATGGGTTTTCGAACAGTAAATAAATCCCTAAGTTAGATCTACATGAGTCCATTTCATTCCCAGCTTAATGATGAAAATGGTAGAATTGATTAAAGTAACTGAATCCTGTTTACCTCCACTAACAAAATAGTTTAGACCTGTTATTATCTTTTAAATCAATGTTCCATCCATTTCTGTTGCTCTAAAATGAGACTATACATAAGTATAATACTTTAACATTGAGAGCAGATAAATATATAATGGAAACATTTTAGTGCCACAAACAAACTTCTAAACATAAAATAATTTCTCTCAAACTAAATTAACTGTGGACAAACCAAAACCAGTTTTGAAGGGTTTATGTCTAAGGATTTTAATAAGAGGCTATCATGGCCCTTGGTTAAATTAAAACTGAAGAAGCAAAATAAAATCTCTGAAGAGGTATAGAAATTTTAACAAAAGAAACTCAGCTGAGGCCACTCACATTATTCTAAATTATAAATTACTTAAAAAGTTAAAGGTGAAGGGTTTGCAAGGAAATAGATTTAATACAGGACACACAATTCACAAATTTATTTTATAATACTGACCCACACAGAAAAATGCAGAGAGGTGCGAGAGATCTGTCCACAGGCTCCAAAGGCTCCAGCCGAAGGCCTGGATCCCACAGCAGGTGCTCGTGAGGCAGGCCAGCTGTCTTCTGCACTGGGAAGGCCCCAGGGTCAGGGCGGAAGCTAGACAGTCTGCGCCAGAGGGTGAAGGATTTGTGCCCCAGGCTGGGGGATCTGCACCCAGGGAGCAAGGCTCAAGGGGAAGACCAGAGCTCCCCAGACAAGAGCAGCAGCGAGGACCGAGGACCAGGACCGGAGCTCCTCCAGCAACGAGAGCAGGTGAATTTGAATTTGAATCAGACCAGCCACCGCAGGGAAATCAACAGCCCACGATCTTTCACACCGGGTCCCCTTTTATACTACCGGCAACAATCCTCAAGTGGGTCGTCCGCGCCCAGAGCCAGGCTGATGTGACCCAGCTGGGCATTACTCGCTGACCCTTAGTTAATCTACCAGAAGGGCCTGAGGGAACAAGCCAACGTGGCATAAAGACAGATTTGAGGCCCTTGTCACAAAAGCGGATTCGTAAAAGGACTGGACAAGGTGACACCGTCAAAATGATGGGACCGTAACTAGGACCTATTAAATCCACGCATCTTTGAGTGCTCATGTGACTCTGAAGATTTCCCATGGAAATGACTTACCACTAAAATCTTTCCAAACTATCTGCATCACAAACTTCACAGGTTTTCTTTGAAAACACCAACACTGAGTCCATTTGAGACAGGAAACGATTGGCAATGTTTCATCTCCCAGCACACATTCCAAGAAGCAGTTGTGTGAAGTGAGCCTGCACTAAGTTCTTTCCCCATTTACAGACAGGAAAATAAAGTGTCATACTACCATTACAAGCTGGAGTTACTAAGGGCTGAGGAGCAGCTCAAGGTACAACACTTGCCAGGCATGGAGACCTGGGTTCAGCACCTCAGCAGCCCCACCTTACACCTCCCATACCCCGCCCCCAAGTAAGGGTAGAAAAATACTTTCTTTCACGTTTTGCAATTAGCTGTGGATTCAGCTCTCAACTGTCATTTATAAGCTTTGATATCTAGATGTTATTGCTCTGATTCTCAGTCTCCCCGTCCTGTGAAACGGGTGACATGGTACACTTCTCTTAGGATTGTTACAAAAATTAATACAAGATTTTCATTAAGCAGTTGGCGTAGGTCCCGGGACATATTGCTCAACAAGCAGTAAATTTTGAAATGAGGACTCCTATGAGGTCTTTTAACCCGTTGTAGATATATCTTTCAAAAAAAGAATCAGAGTTAAACAGTCTACTCACCTACGTCCTGGAAGATCTATGCTGCCACCGCTGAGTATTTAAGAGCCGGATACCTACAACCCCTAGACTTAATTTGGAAGGCCCAAACTCCCTCCTATCGATGAAATGTTTGCCACCGCCTGAGAAGACTTGAAACTTCTTGAGATTATGTTGGCCTTAGCAGTAAACGCCAAGAGCCTTACCCCAAGGGTCCATTACCACTCCTGTCGAGTCTGCTGAATTTTCCCTGTGAAGTCTTCTCCTCCAGCTCCAGATCTGTGCTTGCGGAAGCATCGCTCTTTCTCCAAAACCCAGCCTTCCAGCGTCATCGCAGGTGAATTTTCTTAGAAACAGAATGTCAAGCCCCGCCCACCTCACCCCACCCCGCCCACCCCAATCATTTTAACTAGTTCCCGCAGTGCACCAAATGGATATTAATGTTTGAAGAGCAATACTCTAGAGAACATATTACCTTTTATTTAATAGGACTGTTGGCACATCCCAGAAGCCTGGGAGAAACCTGTTGTGAACTAGGTTTACTTTATTTTTTATTTATTGTTTTTGGTACCAGGGATTGAACTCCGGCCCTTGTGCTTAGCAGCTAGGTGCGGTGCCACTGAGCTAAATTCTCAACCCAACGAGATTTACTTTGGATACTGGTACTGTATGTGATACAAACTACATAACTCTTTTTTTCTTTTGGATTTTTTGTGCTCTCATTCACTGTTATGCAATATTAAAACAAAACACTTGAACCATATTATTAAGTTTTTTGAGACAGGGTCTCGCTGTGTAGTTGAGGCTGACCCTGAACTCACTATGTGGCCCAGGCAAGCCTGGAACTCACAGCAATCCTACTGCCTCTGCCTCCCAAGTGTTGGGATTACAGGCGTGAGCCCAGCACTGTGGTATGTGGTACCGATTACTGGTGGGCATGAGTCACTGCACCTGGTGCTGTGGTATGTGGTTACCAGGGATCAAACTCGGGACCTGGGGATTGAACTCAGGACCTTGAGTTTGCAAGCCAGACCCTGGAACCATTGAGCTAAATCCCCGGCCTGGAACCAAATTATTTTGTGACTTTTTTGACAAACTGAAATCACATCTCAAATTAAATATTAATATAGCTTTCTAATTTGTTTTCAGGCTATAAGCAAATTATTTAGAAAAACCCAGTCCTAGTGTATGAGAACCAGCAACAAAGGCAGAAAGGGTCCAGGGACAAAAGAGGCAGACAGATCCAGAATTCCACAAAATGCAATTTATTATTGTCTATAGACAAAAGCATGTCTTGAGCGGCAAAAAAACAGGAAGATCCCTGCATTCTGAGGAACGAGGAAGGACATTTATGTGCAAAGCTAGACAACAGTGAGTGGCAGTCAGACAGAACATACCTGACCTTTCTGAAGTAATTAAAATGTCCAGCACTAGTTAAGCAGCAGAATCCGTGGCAGGCACAACATGCTAGGTTATTGTTTTTCATGTGATTTCTTGGTTCTTGTTTTTATGGAAAAATAAAACTTTCATAACCAAATAATAAACAAAATAATAATAGTTATTACACTGTGTGTCCTTTCTAATTTGTCTCATGTAGACTGTTTTTTGTTTGTTTGAGACAAGGTCTCGCTTTAAAGTTCAGGCTGGCCATGAGCTCACTATGTAGCTCAGGCAAGCTTCAAATCCAGCACTCCTCCTGCCTCTGCCTCACGAGAGCTGGGATTACAGGCTTGAGCCACCAAACCCACCATTTATTGTATGTGGTACTGATTGCTGTTGGGTGTGAGCCACCATGCCCTGTATTGTTGTATGTGGTTACCTGGGATCGAACCAGGGCCCTTGCATTTGCTACGCAGGTGCTGGAACCATTGAGCTAAATCTCCAGCCCCATGGAGACTGTCTTAATAACTTTATTTGTGCTTGTGGGCTTGGGCATGTGCCAGGGCCACATGGCCAGCGCAGTGGCTATGCCAACAAAAATGGCTGCACAAATAACAAAAATTGTGCACACTGTTATGATTTTCCTAATATGACTTCAAGTTAAGTATATTCTTGTCATTTGTCAAAGGTATCTTAGAGATTAAATTGTTTTCAAAAATGCTGTTTAAGCAGGATGTATATGCGAAGCTACCATAGTAAGGATACGCAACACCAGACCCTGGGACCCCTCTGCGTGCATTACCTACTTTCCCTAAGTACATGGCCTAGAACAGCTACAGAGGAGGTGAAGTTCACAAGTTAGTAACGTACCTAACATCATGCAGTTATTAAGTGACACAGTCAGATAGTAATCTACATCAGGTGGGGGTCCCTAACTTTGTACTCTTATTCCTGTCTGTGCAAATGTGTTCCACAGAATGTTCTGCTACTGAAAGTCAACTGAGCACGAAATACTGTGATGATTCCTGCAGTTAAAGAAAAAAACCTATTACCAAATTTGCCTAGGGGAGTCCTTCTTCCCCCATAAACCTATAGACAACTTTAGTCAACCAACTCTTTAGGCTTAGACTGGCATACTAACCCCTACAGCTTGCTAAGGAGTCCTCTACCACCCAGGGGTCTCAGAGTGCATCCAAACTGGCTTCTGAACATGGTTCCCCTGCCTGAGCCTCCCAAGTAGCTGGGATTGGGGGCTACAGCCCTCAGTTTGAAGGCTCTTCAGGGAATTCTCTATCAGCCAACACCTTGAAGGTCTCTCAGGCATGCTTCAGGAAAGATTCAGACACTTGCATAGCAAAGGTAGTGGGAGTACTGGTAATCCAAGAAATTTTATGAGAAAAATAATTTCTAGACTTAGAGGTACAAGGGCAATAGTAAGTCACAGCTTGCAAACCAGGGGAGACCTGGGACCAGAGCAATAAAAAACTGGGTTAAGATCCTGACTGTATGGAGTTTATTTTACAGGGAGCATGTGAGTATGGAATCCTGAAGTCTTCTGGAGAGCACTGGGGACGGGAGCTTGGGCGTGGAGGGCTTGCCTGCCACTGTGTGGCCCTGAATGTTTGATCCCCAGAACCAAAACACCACACAGTGAGACAGCCCACAGAAGAAAAAGCAGAGGATAGAAAATACAGTGTAATCCAAGGAGCACATGGTTCTCAGAAATACGACAACTAAAGACAGGCAGGTGATTAAAAAGCTATATAAATATCACTACATCTACCTCTCCCATCCTCCTGTTTTGCTGCCACCACCATCAATAACTTGGGAAGAAGAGAGGAGGGAGATTCTGAAGAAAACCACTAGTCTCTCACTCAGGCTCCCTGAGTACACAGGAGAGGTCACAAACACAGACTTTGCCTGCTTACAGAACGATGGCACCTCTGCTTAGTCTCTGAAGAACCACTATCCAGAATTTTTCGTTAGAGAACATCTCAAGGAAAGACCTACAGAATCGGGCTCACAGAGAATATCTAGCCAAAGCCACCTTCTCACTGGGCGATGCCACAGAGCCCAACAGTCACTAGCGCTGACCGACACGGCTGTCGGTCACTCTTCAGTCCTTAAGACAGACAGAAGGGGAAAAGCCTAATGAGAGAATGGAAAACGGCACAGACACTTTAGAAGATAGTTTTGCAGATTCTTGCAAAACTGAACATATTTTTCCCATATGATCCAGCTATTGATTTTCTTGGTATTTACCCAAAAGAGCTGAGAACTTATATCCACCCAAAAGCTTACATATGGATGTTTATAACAGTTTTATTTATAACTGTGAAAACTTGGAAGCAAGTTGTCCTTCTGTAGGTAAATGGGTAAACTGGTACATCAGGCACTAAAAGAAATGAACTGTACAGCTACAAAAGACATGGGCAAAGCTTACATGTGTATCAGGAAGGAAGATAAGACTACATACCGTATGATTGCAATTAGTGACATTCTGAGAAGGGAGAAACTGTAAAAAGTAGAAAGATCAGAATTTTTAAGGGATTAGAGAGAGGGTGGGGCAGATGAACAGACATCTACACAATTCTACTGTGAACAAGTTTCATATATATCTGTTCAAAATCACAGAAGGTACACCACCCCCAAGAGTGAACCTTGAGCTAAATTAGGAACTCTGAGTACTGAAGAGGTGTTAACATGAGTCTGCAAATGCACCACTCTGGTGAGGGAACCTGATGCTGGGCGCCATGTTTGTGTGCAGCCAGGCAATATGCAGCACATTTAGCTTGAACCTAAAACTACTCTAATGTCCATTTTTTAAAAAACAAAAAATGACACCAGGTATCAACCCATCTGCAGCTCCAGGTCTTTGAGAAGCTGAGGTAAGAGGGCCACAAGTTATAGGTCAGCCTCAGCAACTTAGCAAGACCCTCACTCAAAATGAAAAATAAAAAGATCTGGGGCTGTAAATTCAGTAGCCCTAGTAGTGAGAAAACAAACACAGATCCTCCCCTGTCAGGACACTGCCACAAACAGCAGATGAACTCCTATAAAATGAATGCCATGGCTGTCACGTAGAGCATGGTTTCTCGAAAGTGTTCTCACCTGTTCCACTGGCTCTCCGTTCTCTTCCGCAGAGATAAGACTGATTACGTCCCTACGTGGGACATTTGCCCAAAGTCCAGACTACAGATCCTGGCGAAACATTTACCACACACATCTTATGTTGGATCCCAAAAGAAGACAATTCTCTTACTACTTAAAGAAAAAAAAAAAGCAACTGTGAATCTGAGACTTATTTTTGCAGTATCAGTGGGTTAGCCTTGAGCCAAAGAAAAAAGTGAAGACCCATCAAGCATTAGTAACTTATTATCATCTACTAACAACCACAACTACCAGGACCCCTGACAGAATAGCAAAATCTAATCTACTGGTGCTCAGAAAGAAAATATTAGTTTCACTTTCCTAATGATCACTATCATGAGAATTCAATGGATGAAAAACACCCAAAATAAACTTATAAAAGGTTAGCTTTAAGTTAATGTTAACCAAATGTTTTAAATATTGTTCTAATTTTCCATATAAACATACTAAAAATTCCTGAAGTACAGATTTAAATAATTACACTTGACTTTATCATTTTTATTAAAAACAAAAGCAATTCTGTTGAACAATTTATAGTTTAAAATTTGAAAACAGTTTATAAAGTTTGAAACAGCCCTGTTGTTCCTGTTAAAGCTTTAGATTTAAAAATGCCTACATGATATGCGTTTAGACAAAGCTCAGGAGTATTCAACTCAGCCACACCTGTAACTTCTGCAGTCCTATTGCACAGTGACCAACATAACACCGCAGGATTGCTTAGATTACCTGTGTCATAAAGTGCTATTCATGGACAGGAAGCAATACAGATGACTAAACACACATTCTTCATGACATTTCCTATGTGGGGAGGAGGGGTTTTAATGTAGTGCTACTAATCTGAATACCAGATTTCTCTTAAAAAATTAGAATAGGGGCCGGAGGGTTAGCTCAGTGGTTCCGGCGCCTGCCTCGCAAGCGTAAGGACCTGAGTTCGATCCCCGGTTACCACATATAATGCTGGGCGTGGTGGCTCAC
>PVIC010045871.1:0-14457 GCA_004025085.1 Thryonomys swinderianus
CATTGCTTCTGCTAACTTGGATTCAATCATCTCACTGATCTCTTCTTTAATGAAGTCTTTCACTGAGGACAGTATCTCTGTTTTGATCTCAGTGATGAGTTCTGCTTTCCATTTTACTTGATCTGCTTTAGTTACCATCTCCAAGAGTTCTGGTGTTTGAGTTTCAGTTTGCCCTATTTCCCTTTTCTCTGAATTTCCCTGTGGTCGTGATCTTTTTGTCTGTTTTTTTTTGTGTATTTTCCCATTTCTACTCTTTCTTTGTTTTCAATGCTCTTCTTTGACTGATGACAGGACAATGTTTGTTGCAGGTCCCTTTCTATTATCTGGGGCCCTTTGGAAGCAGCACTTTCCTGGGGGGGGGGTCCTCCTTGAATCTGTAATAACCCTTGAGAGTTCTCACTCCTGACACATCATGGTAGGTATTTGAGCAGAACAATCACATCATGTTTGTTACCATAATACAATAAATGCCAATATCAGTATTAAGCACAGTAAATAAGATGAAAAGGTTTCTTAGATTCTATACTGGATACTTTGATCTTATGAGTTACCTCTATGTCTGACTCCCCACTGCACAGCTCCGGGATACAGTGGGCTGGTGGGCAGCCTTCAGTCCATTGGAAATGGACTGCACCCTGCAGACGGGTCCGCTTGCTGCTCCCTCAGTCCACCAGAAGCACGGCACGACAGGGCCGCATCCGCTGGGTCTGGTCCACCCGCCACTCCTTCCTCAATCCGCTTGAAACACTGCCCAGCAGGCCCGGAGCTGCTGGGTCCGGTCCGCCCGCCGCTCGATCCTCAGTCCCCTGGAAGCGCGGCACGGTGGGTCTTGACCTGCTGGGTCCAGTCCGCCCACTGCTCCTTCCCAAGTCTGCTTGAAACATGGCACGGCGGGCCCGGAGCTGCTGGGTCTGGTCCGCCCGCCGCTCATTGCTCAGTCCGCTGGAAGCACGGCACGGCGGGCAAAGACCTGTTGGGTCCGGTCCACGTGCTGCTCGTTCCCCAGTCCACTGGAAGCACGGCACGGCGGGCCCGGAGCTGCTGGGTCTGATCCGCCCACCGCTCGTTCCCCAGTCTGCTTGAAACACGGCATGGCGGGCCCGGAAATGCTGGGTCCGGTCTGCCCGCCGCTCATTCCCCAGTCCGCTGGAAGCACGGCATGGCGGGCCCTGAGCTCCTGGGTCCAGTCCGCCCATAGCTCGTTCCCCAGTCCACTGGAAGCACAGCACGGTGGGCCCGGAGCTGCTGGGGCCGGTCCCCCCGCTGCTCAATCGACAGGTTTTGAAATGTACTGTGTGTTAGGGCTGCGGTACCTGCAGGCTCTTGCACTTTGTTTTAGGCTGCAAGTCAGAATTCAGAAAACCACAAGTCCTAGTGTTGTTTTGGCGATTCCTGTGCATTTGTCATGCAGTTGCCTTGTCAGTGACACGGTTTGGATGAAGAATATGCAGAGTGTATGATGGAGGTAGAGTGGGGTTGAGAGTGTAAGGTTGAAGGGTGGGGTAGGGTTCAGATTGAGATCGCGAATGTTGTCACTGTGGATTTTCTTGCTTATTCAGCATCAATTTGAAAAGTAACAGTGGGGAGTATAGTGCGGATTATGCTGTGAGCTAATGGGGTTGTACCTCACCTCAAGATTGGAGGCACTTGCTGAATTCAGGATTATGGCTAGGGTTAGGGTTAGGATTCGTCAGAGTGGTACTGTCATTTTTCCTATTCTTATGGATTGGCCTTCCAAACTGTAGAGAGGATCAAAGGTACTGTCAGGATTGGAGTTAGCATTAGTGCATGGTGTATACACACTAATATAGGGCTTCATGTTTCAAGGAGATTGTGGCCTCAGGAAAAGGCCTGGGAGTTGTGAATCTGTGGGAGTTACATACTTCTTTATTTCATTGTCAAATATATGGTAATAGTCACGATTATATTTCTTGATCAAAAGATTTTGAAACATCCTGTTTATTAGGCCCCAGGTACCCCCAAGCTCTTGCCCTTGGGTTAGGCTTCCAGGCAGAATTTAGATAAACACAAGTCCAAGGGTTGTTTGGGCGATTCCTGTGCATTTGTCCTGCAGCTGTCTTGTCAGTGGCACGGTTCGGAGGAAGAATATGCAGAGTGTATGATGGAGGTAGAGTGAGGTTGAGAGTGTAAAGTTCAAAGGTGCGTAACGGTTCAGAATGAGGTCGAGAATGGTGTCAATGTGGATTATCTTGCATATTCAGCCTCAGTTTCCCAAGGAATGGTGAGCAGTAGAGCTTGGATTATGCTGAGAGCAAGTGGGGTTGTATCTCTCCCTCCAGAATGAAGGCATTTTCTGAATTCAGCTTTGTGGCTAGTGTTAGGGTTAGGTTTCGTGAGAGTCGTACTGTCATTTTCCCTATTCCTCTGGATTGGACTTCACAAACTATAGTGAGGATGTAGGGTACCGTGTGGATTGTTGTTAGCATTAGTGCATTGTGCATATATCCTGAAATATGACTTCATCTGTCAGGGAGATTGTGGACACAGGACAAGCAATGGGAGTTGTGACACTGTGTGAGTGATATACATCTGTATTTCACTACAAAATATATGGTAATAGGTACGACTGTCTTACTTGATCAAAAGGTTTTGAAATGTCCTCTTGGTTAGGCCTCAGGTACCTGAAATCTCTTGCCTTTAAGTCAACTGCCAGTCAGAATTCAGAAAATGACAAGTGCAAGGTTTGCTTTAGCGATATCTATGCATTTTTTTCATGCAGTTCTCTTGTCAGTGGCGTGGATCAGATTAAGAATATGCAGACTGTATCATGGAGGTAGAGTGGGGTTGAGAGTGTAGGGTTGAAAGGCAGAGTGGGGTACAGATTGAGATAGAGAATGTTTTCACTCTGGATTTTCTTGCGTATTCAGCATTAGTTTGCCAAGGAATGTTGAGGAGTATAACTTGGATTATGCTGAGAGCTAATGGGGTTGTAACTCTCCCTCAGGAATGGAGTCTTTTGCTGAATTCAGCATTGTGGCTAGGGTAAGGGTTAGGATTCGTGTGATTGCTTCTGTCATCCTGACTATTCCTGTGGATTGGGATTCCTAAAATATAGTGAGGATGAAGGGTACTGTCAGAATGGGAGTTAGCATTAGTGCGTTGTGCATATACAATTATATAGGGCTTCATGCGTCATGGAGATTGTGGGCTCATGCCAAGGACTGGGAATTGTGACTTTGTGGGGGTGACACAGGTCTGTATTTCACTGTCAAATACGTGGTATAGCCAAGATTCTCTTTCTTGATCAACAGGTTTTGAAATGTTCTGTGTGTTAGGCCTCAGGTACCTGCTGGCTCTTGCACTTGGGTTATGCTGCCAGACAGAATTCAGAAAACCACAAGTCCTAGTGCTGTGTTGGCGATTCCTGTACATTTGTCATGCAGTTGCCTTTTCAGTGCACGGTTCGGAGGAAGAATATGCAGTGTGTATGATGGAGGTAGAGTGGGGTTCCGAGTGTAAGTTTGAAAGGTGGGGTAGGGTTCAGATTGAGATCGCGAATTGTGTCCCTGTGGATTTTCGTGCTTATTCAGCATCAGTTTGCCAAGGAATAGTGAGAAGTATAGCTCGGATTCTGCTGAGAGCTAGTGGGGTTTTACCTCTTGCTCCAGATTGGAGGCATTTGCTGAATTCAGCATTGTGGTTATGGTTATGGTTAGGATTCGTGAGAGTGTTACTGTCATTCTGAGTATCGCTGTGGATTGGGCTTCCCAAACTATAGTGAGGATGAAGGTTACTGTCAGGATTGTAGTTAGCATAAGTGTGTTGCACATGTACCCTTATATAGGGCTTCATGTGTCATTGAGTTTGTGGGCTCAGGCCAAGGATTGGGAGTTGTGACTCTGTGGGAGTCACACACTTATGTATTACATTGCCAAATATGTGGTAATAGCAACTATTCTATTTCTTGATAAACTGATTCTGAAATGTCCTGCGTGTTAAGCCTCAGGTTCCTGCAAGCTCTTGCCCTTGGGTTAGGCTGCCAGTCATAATTCAGAAAACACAAGTCCAAGAGTTGTTTAGGCGATTCCTGTGCGTTAGTCATGCAGTTGTCTTGACAGTGCACGGTTCGGAGGAAGAATATGCAGAGTGTATGGTGGAAGTGGAGTGGGGTTGAGAGTGTAAAGTTGAAAGGTGCGGTAGGGTTTAGATTGAGATCGCGAATGGAGTCAGTGTGGATTTCCTTGCTTCTTCAGCATCAGTTTGCCAAGGAATGGTGAGCACTATGGCTACGATTATGCTGAGTGCTAGTGGAGATGTAACTCTTGCTCCAGAATGGAGGCATTTGCTGAATTCAGCATTGTGGCTAGGGTTAGTGTTAGGATTCGTGTGAGTGGTACTTTCATTTTGACTGTTCCTGTGGATTGGGCGTCCCAAACTCTAGTGAGGATGAAGGTTACTGTCAGGATTGGAGTTAGCATTAGTGCGTTGTGCCTATACCCTAATATAGGGCTTCATGTGTCAGGGAGATTATGGGCTCAGGCCAAGGACTGGGTGTTGTGACAGTCTGGCAGTGACACACTTCTGTATTTCACTGTCAAATATGTGTAATATCCTTGGTTCTTTCTTGATCATCAGCTTTTGAAATGTCCTGAAGGTTAGGCCTCGTGGGTTAGGCTGCCATTCTCAATTCAGAAAACAACAAGTCCAAGGGTTCTTTTGGCAATTCCTGTGCATTTGTCATGCAGTTGTCTTCTCAGTGGCAGAGTTCGGAGTAAGTATATGCATAGTGTATGGTGGCGGTAAATTGGGTTTGAGAGTGTAAGGTTAAAAGGTGGGGCAGGGTTCAGATTGAGATTGAGAATGGTGTCACTGTGCATTTTCTTGCTTATTCAGCATCAGTTTGCCAAGGAATGGTGAGGAGTATAGCTTGGATTATGCTGAGAGCTAGTGGGGTTGTACCTCTCCCTCCAGAATGGAGGCATTTGTTGAATTCTACATTGTGGCTAAGGTTAGGGTTAGGAGTCGTGAGAGTCTTGCTGCTATTTTAACTGTTCCTGTGGATTGGGCTTCCCAAACTATAGTGACGATGAAGGGTACTATCAGGTTTGAGTTAGCATTAGTTTGTTGTGCATATACCCTAATATATGGGTTCATGTGTCATTGAGTTATGGGCTCAGACCAAGGACTGGATGTTGTGACTCTGTGAGAGTCACACACTTTTATATTTCACTACCAATTATATTGTAATATCCACCATTCTCTTTCTTGATAAACCGGTTTTGAATTCTCCTGTCTGTTAGGTCTCTGCTACGGGCAAGCTCTTTCACTTGGGTTAGGATGCCAGTCAGAATTCATAAAAACACATGTCCAAGTGTTACTTTGGTGATTCTTGTGCATTTGTCATGCAGTTGTCTTCTAAGTGGGAGAATTCGGAGGAAGAATATGCATATTGTATGATGGAGGTAAATTAGGGTTGAGAGTTTAAGGTTAAAAGGTGGGGCACGGTTCAGACTGAGATTGATATTGGTGCCACTGTGGATTTTCTTGTGTATTCAACATCAGTTTGCCAAGGAATGGTGATGAATATAGCTCAGATTATGTTGAGAGCTAGTGGGGTTCTACCTCTCCCTCCAGAATGCAGGTATTTGCTGAATTCAGCATTGTGGCTAGGGTTATGTTCAGGATACATGAGAGTGGTATTGCCATTTTGACTATTCCTGTGGATTGGGCTTCCCAAACTATAGTGAGGATGAAGGGTTCTGTCAGGATTTTGTTAGCAGTAGTGCATTGTGCATATATCCCAATATAGGGCTTCATGCCTCAGGGATATTGTGGGCTCAGGCCAAGGACTGGGAGTTGTAACTCGTGGGAGTGACACACTTCTGTATTTCACTGCAAAATACATGGTAATAGCCACAATTCTCTTTCTTGTTCAACAGGTTTTGAAATGTCCTGTGTGTTAGGCCTCAAGTACCTGCAGGCTTTTGCCCTTGGGTTAGGCTGCCAGTCAGAATTCAGAAAACCACAAGTCCATGTGTTGGTTTGGCGATTCCTGCGCAATTGTTATGCAGTTTTCTAGTCAGTGGCGCGTTTCAGAAGTAGAGTATGCAGAGTGTATGATGGAGGTAGAGTGGGCTTGAGATTGTAAGGTTAAAATGTGGTGTAGTGCTCAGACTGAAATCCAGAATCGTGTCACTGTGGATTTTCTTGCATATTCAGCATCAGTTTGCCAAGGAATGGTGAGGAGTATAGCTTGGATTATGCTGAGGCCTAGAGGTTTTGTACCTCACCCTCCAGAATGGAGGCATTTGCTGAATTCAGCATTGTGGCTAGTGTTACGGTTAGGATTCGTGAGAGTGGTACTGTCATTTTGACTCTTCCTGTGGATTGGGATTTCTGAACTATGTTGAGGATGAAGGGTACGTTCAGGATTGTAGATAGCATTAGTTCGTTGTGCATATACCCTGATATAGGCCTTCATGTGTCAGGGAGATTGTGGGCTCAGACCAATGTCTGGGAGTTGTGATTTTGTGGGAGTGATACACTTCTGTATTTCACTGCCATGTATATGGTAATAGCCACAAATCTCTTTCTTGTTCAACTGGTTTTGAAATGTCCTGTGTGTTAGGGCTCACGTACCTGTTGGCTCTTGCCCTTGGGTTAGGCTGCCAGTCAGAAATCAGAAAATGACAAGACCAAGTGTTGTTTTGGCGATTCCTGTGTATTTCTCATGCAGTTCTCTTGTCAGTGGTGCGGATCGGATTAAGAATAAGCAGAGTGTATGATGGAGGTAGAGTGCGGTTGAGACTGTAAGGTTGAATGGTGGGGTAGGGTTCAGATTCACATCGGGAATGGTGTCACTGTGGATTTTCTTGCGTATTCAGCATCAGTTTGCCAAGCAATGGTGAGGAGTATACCTCGAATTATGCTGAGACCTAGTGGGGTTGTACCTCTCCCTCCAGAATGGAGGCATTTCCTGAATTCAGCATTGTGACTAGGATAGGGTTAGGATTCGTGAAAGTGGTACAATCATTTTGACCATTCCTGTGGGTTGGGCTTCCCAAACTATAATGAGGATGAAGGGTCCTGTCAGGATTGGAGTTCGGATTAGTTTGTTCTGCATATACCCTGATATAGGGGTGCATGTGTCAGGGAGATTTTGGGCTCGGGACAAGGACTGGGAGTTGTGACTCTGTGGGAGTGATACACTTCTCTATTTCACTGCCAAATATATGGTAATAGACATGTTTCTCTTTCTTGATCAAGAGGTTTTGAAATGTCCTGTTGGTTAGGCCTCAGGTACCTGTAATCTCTTTCCTTTGAGTAGTCTGCTAGTCAGAATTCAGAAAATGACAAATCCAAGGGTTGTTTTAGCGATTCCTGTGCATTTGTCATGCAGTTCTCTTGTCAGTGCCGCGGATCAGATTATGAATATACAGAGTGTATGATGGAGGTAGAGTGGGGTTGAGAGTGTAAGGTTGAAAGGCGGAGTGGGGTACAGAGATCGAGAATGTTGTCACTGTGGATTTTCTTGCAAATTCAGCATCAGTTTGCTAAAGAATGTTGAGGAGTATAACTTGGATTATGCTGAGAGCTAGTGGGGTTTTACCTCTCACTCCAGAGTGGAAGCATTTGCTGAATTCAGCATTGTGGCTAGGGTAAGGTTTAGGATTTCTGTGGTTGGTACTGTCATTTTGACTATTCCTGTGGATTGGGATTCCTAAAATATAGTGAGGATGAAGGATACTGTCAGTATTGGATTTAGCATTAGTGCTTTGTGCACCTACCCTTATATAGGGCTTCATGCACCTAGGAGATTGTGGGCTCGGGCCAAGGACTGGGAATTGTGACTCTGTGGGTGTGACACACGTCTGTATTTCACTGCCAAATATATGGTAATAGCCACGATTCTCTTTCTTGATCAACTGGTTTTGAAATGTCCTGTGTGTTAGGGCTCAGGTAACTGCTGGCTCTTGCACTTGGGTTAGGCTGCCAGGCAGAATTCAGAAAACCACAAGTCCTAGTTTCGTTTTGGCAATTCCTGTGCATTTGTCATGCAGTTGCCTTATCAGTGGCACGGTTCGGAGGAAGAATATGCAGAATGTATGATGGAGGTAGAGTGGGGTTCAGAGTGTAAGGTTGAGAGCTGGGGTATTGTTCAGATTGAGATTGCGAATGGTGTCACTGTGGATTTTCTTGCCTATTCAGCATCAGTTTGCCAAGGAATAGTGAGCAGTATAGCTCGCATTATGCTGAGAGCTAGTGGGTTTGTACCTCTTTCTCCAGATTGGAGGCATTTGGTGAATTCAGCATTGTGGCTACTTGTAGGGTTAGGATTCATGAGAGTGGTACTGTCATTTTAACTATTCCTGTGGATTGGGCTTCGCCATCTATAGTGAGGTGAAGGGTAGTGTCAGGATTGGAGTTAGCATTAGTGTGTTGTCCTTTTACCCTAATATAGGGCTTCATGTGTCAGGGAGATTGTGGGCTCAGGCCACGGACTGGGAGTTGTGTCTCTGCGGGAGTGACACACTTCTGTATTTCACTGTCAAATATATGATAATAGCCAAGGTTCTCTTTCTTGATTAACAGGTTTTTAAAAGTCCTTTGTGTTAGGCCTCAGTTACCTGCAGGCTCTTGCCCTTGTGTTAGGCTGCCAGTGTGAATTCAGAAAATCACAGTCCAAGTGTTGCTTTGGTGATTCCTGTGCATTTGTCATGCAGTTGTCTTGTCATTGGTACATTTCGGAGGCAGAAAATGCATAGTGTGTGATGGAGGTAGAGAGGGGTTCAGAGTGTAAGTTCAAAAGGAGGGGTAGGGTTCAGATTGAGACCGAGCATGGTGTCACTGTGGATTTTCTTGTGTATTCAGCATCAGTTTGCCAAGGAATGGTGAGCAGTATGGCTCTGACTATGCTGAGAGCTAGTTGGGTTGTACGTTTCACTGCAGAATGGAGGCATTTGCTGAATTCAGCATTGTGGCTACGTTTAGGTTATCATTCGTGTGAATTGTACTGTCAGTTTGACTATTGCTGTGGATTGGGCTTCACAAACTATAGTGAGGATGAAGGTTACTGTGAGGATTGTAGTTAGGATAAGTATAGGAAACCTGCAGCAATAAACTCTTGTTTTATTCACATAAAAAGGGACACAGCTTGTTGTTTGTGAACTGCAATGCAGTTTCTGAAACTGAGATAACAGAAAACCCTTCAGAGTTCCAGCTCCTTTTCGGGTGGAGAAACCTGTTATCCCATACTGTCCCATTGATTTTAAGGGAGCTTGCAGGAAGAAACTGTTGTTTCTCTGTGAAAACATGTGCTACCAAGTGCAGAACGGAGGTTTAATTCAGTTTCTGAAACTGAGTTGACAGCCAAACATACCAAGTTCCAGCTGCTGGTTTCATGGAGAAATCTCATGTTATCCCACATTCACATTGATTTCAGTGAAGTTTGCAGGAAAAAAAAAAACCTGTTGTTTCGACGCGAATAAAAGGGGTACATTGTGTAGCCTATAGGTTTCAATGCAGTTTCAGAAACTGAATTCATCCGAAAACCTTTTGAGTTCCACATCCTTTTTTGGTGGAGAAACATCTTGTTATCCTCACTCTTCCATTGGCTTCAACAGAGCCAGTGGATAAAGGGAGTAATAAATCTGGGAAAATGCACTCTAGGACAGACAATTCTAAAGCAAGCACTGTGCTTCTATCATGTTAGACTGTATCCATTTGAACAATAGATGCGGTTCTCCCCTGCTTGTCTCTACAAAGTCATTTATATTTTCCCAAGCATCCTTGTCATGCCTAAAGAACTGGGAACCTACAGAAAAATACTGTTTCTCACACATAAAAAGTGGCTGCTCGTGAACTGCAAAGCAGTTTCTGAAGCTGAGATTATAGCAAAACCTTTTGAGTTAAAGCTCCTTGCTTGGCAGGGAAACCTCCTGTTATCCCACATACTCTCAATGGTTTCAAAGGAGCTCTCAGGAACAAACTGGTGTTTGTCTGGGAATACAAGTCGTATGGCATGGAGCATAAAAGCTTCAATTTAGTTTCTGAAACTGAGTTTATAGCAAAATGTTCTGAGTTCCAACTCCTTTTTTTGGTGGAGAAACTTCCTGTTATCCCCCACTCCCCAATTAGTTTCAAAGTAGCTTGAAGGAATGAACTGTTGTTTCACTGGGAAAACAAGGGGTTCAGAGTGCAGCATGTGGGCTTCAATTCAGTTTCTGAATCTGAGTTCACAGCAAAACGTTCTGAGTCCCAGCTCTCTTTTTTTGGTGGAGAGTCCTCCAGTTAACCCACACTCTCCCATTGTCTTCAATGAAGCCAGCTGCTAAACGGAGAAATAAAGCCATCAAGGTGCACTCTAGGATGAAGAGTTCTAAAACAAGCTCTGTGCTTCTCTCATGTTGGAGTGTATCCATCTGAACAATAGATGTGTTTCTCCTCTTCTTGTCTGCACAAAGAAAGTAATAATTTCCTAAGCAGCCTTGTTATACATAAGGCATAGGAAACCTGCAGGAATAAACTGTTTTTTTCATTGGCATAAAAAGGGACACAGCATGTTGTTCATGAATTGCAATGCAGTTTCTGAAACTGAGATAACAGAAAAACGTTCAGAGTTCCAGCTCCTTTTCAGGTGGAGAAACCTCCTCTTATCCCACACTCTCTCACTGGTTTTTAGGGAGCTTGCAGGAAGAAAATGTTGTTTCCCTGGGAAAACAAGGGCTACAGAGTGCAGCATGGAGGCTTTATTCAGTTTCTAAAACAGAGTTCACAGCAAAATGTTCTGAGTTCCACCTCCTGGTTTGGTAGATAAACCTCCTGTTACCCAACACTCTCGCGTTAGTTTCAATGGGGCTTGCAGGAACAACCTGTTGTTTCTGGGGAAAAAAAAAGGGTACAGAGTGCAGTATGGAGCCTTCAATTCAGTTTTTAAAACTGAGTTGACAACTAAACATTCGGAGTTCCAGCTCCTTGTTTGGTGAAGAAATCTGTTATCCCACACTCACATTGGTTTCACTGAAGTTTGCAGGAAAAAAAAAAATGTTGTTTCGACGTGAATAAAAGGGGTACATTGTTCAGCATGTTGGCTTCAATGCAGTTTCAGAAACTGACTTCATTGGATAAATTTATGACTTCCACCTCATTTTTTGTGGAGAAACATCCTGTTATCCACACTGTCCCATTTTCTTCAATGGAGCCAGAAGCTAAAGGCAGTAATAAATCCAGAAAAAATGCACTTTAGGCCAGAGGCATATTTAGCAAGGAGTGTGCTTGTCTCTTGTTAGAGTATATCCATTTGAACAATAGATTTGGTTCTCCCCTGCTTGTCTGTACAAAGACAGTGATATTTTCCAAAATTGCCTTGTTATACCAAAGGAACAGGAAACCTACAGAAAAATAACTACTGTTTTCTGGCATAAAAGTGACAGAGTGTGCTGCTTGTGAACTGCAATGCAGTGTCTGAAGCTGAGATAACAGCAAAACATTCAGAGTTCCAGCTCCTTTTTGGTTGGAGGAACCTCCTGTTATCACACACTCTCCCAATAGTTTCAACAGAGGTTGCATGAACAAACTGTTTTTTCTCTGGGCAAGCAAGGGGTACAGAGGCAAGCATGTATGTAGGTCGCAATTCAGTTTCTGAAACTGAGTTCACAGCAAAACTTTGTGAGTTACACCACCTTGTTTCGTGAGAGAACCTCATGTTATCCCACACTCTCCCACTGATTTCAGTGGAGCTTGCAACAACAGAATGTTTTTTTCCCCCTATGGCTAAACAATGGGAACTGAGTGCAGCATGTAAGCATCACTTCAGTTTCAGAGACTGAGTTCATAGCAAAATGTTCTGAGATCCTGGTCCTTTTTTGGTGGAGAAATGTCCTGTTAACTACACTCTCCCATTGGCTTCAAAGGAGCCAGTGGCTAAAGGGGGGAATAAATCTGGAACCCTGCTCTCTAGGACAGAGATTTATGAAGCAAGCACTGTGCTTCTCTCAGGATGGAGTGTATCCATTTGAAGAATACGTTCGGTTCTCCTCTGCTTGTCTGTACAAAGACAGAGATATTTTCCTAAGCGGGGTGTTTTACACAAGGAACAGGGAGCCTTCTGGAATAAACTGCTTTTTCTCTGCCATAAAAAGTGAAAAAGAGTGTTGGGTGTGAACCCCAATGCAATTTCTCAAGCAGAGATTACAGCAAAACGTTCAGTGTCCCAGCTCACTGTGGGGTGAAAAAGCTCCTGTGATCACACACTCTTGCTTTGCTTTCAACAGACCTGGCTGGAACAAACTGTTGTTTCTGGGGAAAAAATGGGTATAGAGTGCAGCATGTATGTAGGGTGTAACTCAGTTTTTGAAACTGAGTTCACTGCAAAACCTTCTGAGTTCCACCTCCATGTTTGGTGGGGAAACCTCCTGTTATCCCACACTCTTCCATTGGTTTCAATGGATCTTGCAGGAACAAAATGTTGTTTTTCTGAGAAAACAAGGGCTACAGAGTACAGCATGTAGGCTTCAATTAAGTTTCAGAAACTGAGTTCATAGCAAAATGTTCTGAGTTCCTGGTCCTTTTTTGGTGGAGAAACATCTTGTTATCCACACTCTCCTATTGGCTTCAATGGATCCCACAGCTAAAGGGAGTAATAAATCTGGAAGCCTGGTCTCTCGGCTAGAGATTTGTGAATCAAGCACTGTGCCTCTCTCAGGATAGATTGTATCTATTTGAAGAATAGGTGCAGTTCTCCCCTGCTTGTCAGTACAGTGATATTTTCCTAAGCGGGGTCTTATACCTAAGGAACAGGGAACCTTCTGGAATAAACTGCTGGTTCTCTTCCAAAAAGAGTGAAAAAGAGTGTTGGATGTGAACCGCAATGCAGTTTCTCAAGCTGAGATGACAGCAAAACGTTCAGTGTTCCAGCTCATTGTGGGGTGGAGAAACCTCCTGTGATCCCACCTTCTCACTTTGGTTTCAACAGAGCTGAGAGGAACAAACAGTTGTGTCTGGGAATAAAAGGGGTACAGTGTGCAGCATGTATGTAGGGTGCAATTTAGTTTCTGAAATTGAGTTCACTGCAAAACGTTCTGATTTCAAGGTAGATGATTTTGGAGAAACCTCCTGTTAACCCACAGTCTCCCATTGGTTTCAAAAGAGCTTGCAGGAAAAAACTGTTGTTTTTCTGGGAAAACAATGGCTAAAGAATGCAACATGGACGCTTCAATTCAGGGATACATTGTGCAACAAGGAGGCTTCAATGCAGTTTTAGAAATTAACTTCATCAGAAAACCTTCTGAGGGCGGGCAGACCAGACCCAGCAGCTCCGGGCACACCGTGCCATGTTTCCAGGGGGCTGAGGAACGAGCAGCAGACAGACCAGACCCAGCAGCTCTGGGCCCATCCTGCCGTGTTTCCAGCAGACTGAGGAACGAGCAGCGGACGGACCGGACCCAGCAGGTCCAGGCCCTGCCATGCCATGTTTCCAGCGGACTGAGGAAAGAGAGGCGGGCGAACCAGACCCAGCAGCTCCGGGCCCGCTGTGCCATGTTTACAGCGGACTGGGGAACCAGACCAGGCGGCGGGCGGACAGGACCCAGCAGCTCCGGGCCCACCCTGCCGTGTTTCCGGCAGACTAGGGAACAAGCGGCGAGCGGACTGCACCCAGCAGCTCCGGGCCTGCCGTGCCGTGTGTCCAGCGGACTGAGGAACCAGCTACAGGCGGACCAGACCCAGCAGCTGCAAGACCCGCCAGGCCATGATTTCTGGCGGAGTGAGGGAAGAGCCGCGGGTGGACCAGACCCAGCAGATGCGGCCCCACTGTGCCTTGCTTCCGGTAGACTGAGGGAGCAGCACGCAGATGCGGCTGCAGGGTGCAGTGCATTTACAGTGGACTGAAGGCTGCCCACCAGCCCACTGTATCCTGGAGCTGTGCAGTGAGGAGTCAGACATAGAGGTAACTCATAAGCTCAAAGTATCCAGTATAGAATCTAATAAATCTTTTTATCTTATTTACTATGTTTAATACTCATATTGGCATTTATTGTATTATAGTAACAAACATGATGTGATTATTCTGCTCAAATACCTACCATGATGTGTCAGGAGTGAGAACTCTCAAGGGTTATTACAGATTCAAGGAGGACCCCCCCCCCCAGGAAAGTGCTGCTTCCAAAGGGCCCGAGATAATAGAAAGAGACCTGCAAAAAACATTGTCCTGTCATCAGTCAAAGAAGAGCATTGAAAACAAAGAAAGAGTAGAAATGGGAAAATACACAAAAAAACCAGACACAAAGATCACGACCACAGGGAAATTCAGAGAAAAGGGAAATAGGGCAAACTGAAACTCAAACACCAGAACTCTTGGAGATGGTAACTAAAGCAGATCAAGTAAAATGGAAAGCAGAACTCATCACTGAGATCAAAACAGAGATACTGTCCTCAGTGAAAGACTTCATTAAAGAAGAGATCAGTGAGATGATTGAATCCAAGTTAGCAGAAGCAATG
>PVIC010045872.1:0-14409 GCA_004025085.1 Thryonomys swinderianus
GGAAGGGCAGGTTTTGGAATTGAATGTTCCTCACATGAGCTCCTTTAGGGAAAAAGCAGCACTGACTTGGGATTTTTTAAAGCCTTACCAGAGAAAAGGTAATCAGTAAACACTATAATGACAACCTATCAGAATTACTATAAGAAATGATTATAAAGGAGCTATTGGAAACATCTTTCAAGCTGTAAAATATTCATCTGTCAATTTAAAAGAAGAAACATTTAAGAAACTATATGTACAAACTATATGTAGAATTTGCTCAAGCTACAAAACATGTTGGTAAAAAAATTATGAACCCATATATTTGAAAGGTAATTGATTTTTGTAGATTTAAAGGCTCAACGTGTAGAAATATCTGCTCCCCATCAATTAACCGATACATTTTATGAAATTTTTTATGGAAAATTCCATCAGGAATTTTTGGTAATGCAAAAGATAGATATAAATTTTATATGGAAACTCAGTGAAACCAGAGATAAGAAACAACGTTGAAAGCAGAATAAAACTAGAAAGGTTCCATTACTCAATTTTAACATTTACAATAAAACAATACAACAGCAATATGAGTAAATTGAGAAACACAGATTAGTGAAACATGATAGAGTTGATAAAGAATGATACAAATTACAGACTAGAAGAAAATACTTCCAAATCACATATATAACCAAAGACTTTTGGCCAGATAAAGAACACTCAAAACTCAACAGTAATAAAATAAGCAATCTTCTGAAAAATATTTTCAGAGAAACCTAAGTCAAAAGCACAGGTAGTACCATGCACCTTTTGAAATGGCTAAAATTAAAACGTATCTCTGGAAAAGACATACAGTGACTAGAACATGAATGCTTTGCTGGTGGGAAATTGAAATTGTATGAACACTATGCAAATAGTGTGGCAATTTTCTTATTAAAGTAATATCTTACAATATGTTTCTACTATATCCCTTGTCAAAGTTTTCTCTAGAGAAATTATAAATTATGTTCACAAACTCCCAAGAAGTATGTGTGGAAGCCCTTGTTATAACTGCTGAAGTCTAGAAATGATGCCAATGCTCTCATGGGACAAATGGATATGCACACTACTTAGCAGCACTGCAATGAATACATTCAATGATAAAAACGAACATACTCCTGTTACATGTAATGACATGGATAAATTTTAAACATATTATGCTGAGAGAAAGAACCCATTCTCCTGCTATGGCATGGTATATGACTCCATGGTGTTTCAACATTCTAAAAACAGACAAACCTCTACAAATGAAGAGTTAATCAGTGGCTGTAACACCCTTTTTATTATAAAAATCCAGCTCATGTGATGTATTCTATAACCTTATTGTGTTGAGGGTTATATGTATCAACAGACTGTGAATCTTTACAGAATTGTACCTTTAAAATATTTCAATATTACCATGAATATGTTTATAAATATTTGAAACTTTGGATGGGGTAACCAATTTAGTTAATCTTTCTTAGCAACAACAGTAATAATAGCTATAACATTTGAGCCAGGCAAGGTAATACATTATTTTACAATCTCCGTTGTCTGGCGACTTCTGGAGGGTGAGTAGGGACACAGAGTCATGACTCCCAGATGCCGTGTGAATGGTGAGAAGTCTCTGGCTTATTATGGAAGTTACAGGCATTTATTTGGGGTGGCTTAGGATGTGATTGGGCAAGAGGGAGGGAGTAGCTCATGGCAGGGTGTGATTGGGCACAAGGACAGAAGTAATGTTTGGCAACATGTGATTGGTCCATGTCATCTGGGCTGACATGGACTCTTAAAGGGCCAATGTATCTATTTGTCTGCCAGGAAAGAAAGTGTGTGTGGAGAGAAGTGGAAGCACCTGAAGACAGGTTTGGACAATGCATGCCTATTATCTCACCACTAGGGAGGTAGAGGCAGAAGGTTTGCTGTAAGTTGGAGGCCAGCCTGGTTTACATAGTGAGTTTGAGGCCAGTATCAACTACAAAGTGAGACTCTGACTCAATGAAAACCAACAAAAAAAAATCCCGGAAATATAACATGAAAAAAATTATCATGTACTAGGCACTTTCTAAGCCAACTTATTGATTAATTCATTTCATTCTGAAAAAACAGTATCCTTTTTTTCTTCTCAAATTTTGTCAAATGTAAGAGAGAAGTTGATTTGATCCTTGGCTCTACAAAAGAAAATAGAGGTGAACAAGTACCTGAGCTAAATCAATCGATGTCATTTCATTCTCCAAAATTATCACTTCCTATAGTGAAATACGAGCCAATTTGGGCAATTAAGTTTCAATAAGACTTGGAGACTTTTCAGGAAATTTTAAATTAAGGCTTCTAAAGGTGTGTGTCTTTGCACTTGGATATGAATGTTAAATTATAAGAATCAACTCAACTTAGATAGGAGAAACCAAGAATTGAATGCACTTGCTGGGCCACTAGATTTCAATTATTTTGAAGAGCTCCCTTCTAGACATTCGAGTTTCATTTGCCAATGAATACTTTTTAAATATTTTCTAAATTTTAAAATTATATTTTGTTCAACTCAAAATATAACCAATGTGATATAATGTTAAGGAACAAGAACACTTTGCTGTTCTTATATATAAAAAATGAATTAATCATTTCCATTAAATTCCCTTCCCCCCATGGCCTGGACAGTGGTAATGAGCAAACTCTGCAAACTTGATCGGATGAATCACACTATTAACTTGATTTCGCCATTGAACATCTCCTAAACCAACATTTTATGCTTCTCATCTTAGAAATGAAAAGTATGTTTAGCTCTATATTTTGAAAATTATGTAGTTTCTATACTATTTTTAATAAAATGATTGTTACTGTTTGCTAAAAATATAGGTTTGGGGGTTCCTTTCTCCCACTGTCCATTACAGAATCAAAGAAGGATTCAAGAATGAATTTCCAAGGTGATTCTTGGGATAGTCATCTAGATACTGACAGGCAATAAAGCTTATTCACAGTCTTTATCCTTCTCACACTTACTGAGATGCTCAGTGTGGCAGCCCACTGACTAGTTGAACTCTCTCTTGCTGCCTCCAAAGATGATGTATTACATTCATTGTGTTTTTAAGTTTGTTTAAATAAAAAGCTAACAGACCTTACTCCATTTCTGTAGATAAATAAATAAATATCTGCAGAGTAAAAAATGACTTTACTTGACAAATTCGATACTGCATTCTTTTCTAAAATTAAGACAC
This sequence comes from Thryonomys swinderianus, assembly GCA_004025085.1. Lineage (NCBI taxonomy): Eukaryota > Metazoa > Chordata > Mammalia > Rodentia > Thryonomyidae > Thryonomys > Thryonomys swinderianus. Next base: position 3,204 of record PVIC010045872.1, read on the forward strand.
AAATACATGGATTTTTTCATATGAATTAATCGTGTTAGGTATAACCTAGAAATATAAAGGAAAATAGACTATGACATTTTCAGAGTGAAAATATATTTGGAGATTTTAATCTTTCCAATAGGTTTACAGTAGCAGTTATTAGAATGTATTGAAATGATACAATTAAAAGAGTGAACTGGCATTTCATATATTTATGACAGGACAGAATGTTAGGAAAGGCAAAAGTAAAAGTCTGGTATATTAGAAAACATAGTGACCCTTCAAACATTGTTTAAAACAATGGAAAAGTCATTGCTGGATAGGCACTTGGCTATGTGGAAAGATGAAATATATCCAGTTATCATACTCACAATACACTCAGGTGAACTACGTAACATGTAAAAATGGTAATTATAATTCTACTTGAGGAACACAGGACATAGATTGAAGAAAAGTTTCTGCCATATTCAAAATACAACAAAAATAAATCACCGGGTGTGGTGGCTTACGCCTGTAATCCCAGCACTTGGGAGGCAGAGACAGGAGGATTGCTGAGCTCAAGGCTTGCCTGGGTTACATAGTGATCTCAGGACCAGCCTGAACTACAAAGCAAGACCCTGTCTCAAAAAAAAAAAAAAAAAAAAAAAAGTCTATCTACCTACAGAAGTTGACAGAAATGTAAGAAAAGGTAAACAAAGTTTCTGCATTAGTTTCAAAATATAATAAACATCAAGAATATTTTATTAAAGTACACATGTAAGAAAAGCATATTTAAAATGGGGGAAATTGCTTTGTAAACCAAGATAGAAATAATAGGGAATATGTTTTGTCAAATCAACATGCCTAGATAAATAACTAAGATGAAAAATACATAACAAATGCAAATACTCAGTCCAAGAATTACTACACCCACTTTCATCAAAACATCACTTTATCTGCATAAGATGGAAAGATGTTTGCATTAAAATAGTCAACCATTAAAAAGAAAATTAAACTTTTTCCAATAGTCATAGTGCCACTAAATGGTTGTCAAACTACTTACTAGATGTTAACTTGATCATCTCCAGCAAAAAGACTTACAGTTTTGCAATTTGATGATATCATTTCATTTGTACAAATTTCCTCGAGGCAACCAGTTCTATAAGTATTAAGTTGGGTGATGGTCATTTTAGTACAGTCATCTCTAGTAATGAGTAAATGGGATCAAGCAGCATGTCTCAGGCAATAGGACTTCACATAATAGTTTTTAACGGAGTGTTTGTGATGCCTGATGATTATGAGATCTTGAGATATTTTTGCATTACTTCACCGATGTTACCTAAAATAAGAACAGAATCAGAGGTAGATCTGATCATGACGGACTGAGCAGAGGAACTTTTCCTTTACATATCAGGCCACAAAGGGGTCAAGACACAATAAGGAAGAAAAGGAGAGAGCTATCTAAAGATTATAAAAGGTGTATGATTCTGGTTATCTTTGGTGAGTTGTTTTTCCCTTAGCCAAATTATCTTTGTATAAAATTAAGAGAAACATTTATAACATTATGGTTATCTTACAATTATTTGTATATGTAATTTGTGTATATACCTCTTTACTATGAACTCTGTAATGGCATGTGTTTAAAATTGTATGTCTCAACTTTGGTCTATAGGAAAATATGAAGTAGATAGTTAAGATGGCCAACTATGTCCATTTTCCTCATACTGAGAACTTTCCAGTTGTGCTGATCTTCCTATTAAAAAATAGAAAGCGCCAGAAAACTGAAACTAATAAATCACTTTATATTTTTAAGCTGTTTATAAAATTGAATAAAGGAAGTTCTAAGGTTCCTTTAGGGATAATACTTAGAATAAATGTTAGTAATGAAAAAGGAAAGTGAATAGCAAAATAATTGCATTGATTCTTCACAGCAGTCTTTGCAAGGAAGGAACCAGCATTTTTTTTTTTTTTAGACAGAGTCTTTTGCCTTCTAGTTCAGGCTGGCTCTGGCCCCTGAGCTCACTATGTAACCCAGGATAAACCTGGAACTCAGCAATTCTCCTGCCTCTGCCTCCTGAGTGCTGGGATTACAGGCGTGAGCCACCACAGATTGTTGGTTGGTGTGAGTCAACACACTCTGTATTACTGTATGTGGTTACCAGGGATTGAACCAGGGACTTTGTGCTTGCTATGCAGGCACCAGAACCACTGAGCGAAATCTCTGGCCCAAAACCAGCATTTCTTAAACACAGTTGAGAAAGGAGAGAGACTGTCATGCTAAGTCAGTATACCAGCTCTTCAGTGTGATTAAGGCTGCAAAGCACATGTATTTTAGGAAATTGTCTCAGACTAGTTCTTTGCACATAGTAAGTGCAGGGACTAACCTGTTTAGTGCTGCTATTAATCTGTTAAAAATAAAAGGCATATGAGATGTGTTATAGCAATCAAAAGATTGCTTTGCCTGACCTATGATTAATCACAAAGGAGTAAAACAGTGTGATCAGATAAGATAAAAGTTGTAAATTGATTTATGTTGGGGAAATAATATTTTGGGTCAATATATTAATAAAATAAAGATTATATGCTTCTTAACAATAAAATCTATTCCACTTGTTTTGTCATTGTATCTGCAGAATGTTACATACAGTATGGCAATAGGCAGTAAAAACAGAAACCAACACATACATTAAAACATTTCTTTGGATGCTGTTGTGAAAGGAACTGAATCCCCAATTTCTCTCTCAATAAGTCTGTTATTTGCATATAAAATGATATTGATTTTTGAGCATTGACCTTGTATCCAGCTATACTACTAAATTTGGCAACTAAGTAAACCCACACTGAAATTTTATATCACTCCACAAAAAATGGCTGCTATCTTGAAATTAGCCAGCAACAAATGCTGGCAAGGCTGTGGAAAAAAAGGAACCCTTCTCCACTGTTGGTGGGAATGTAGACTGGTACAACCATTATGGAGATCGGTGTGGAGATTCCTCAAAAAACTAGGATTAGAGGTTCCATTTGACCCTGCTATTCCCCTCCTGGGGATATACATGAAAGAATTACAAGATTCATATCTCAGTGACATATGTGCACCCATGTTTATAGCAGCTCAGTTTGTGATAGCTAAACCTTGGGAACAACCCAAATGCCCATCAGTGTTAGACAGGATAAAGAAGATGTGTGTATGTTTTTTTTTAAATAAAATGGAGTGTTGCTCTGCCATAAAAATGATAATCTTGAGACATTAATACTCAAATGGACTTACCTTAAAGATATACTCATAAGTGAAATAAATAGGTCACAGATGTGTTAATATCATATTTTTCTCTGGTATGAGAAACTGAAGATGTAAATGAGTTCTAGAATGCCTGTTAGATTTTGTGAAATGGTAAAAATTCAAAGGGAAATGGGGTTTAGGGGGTTAGTAATGAGGGGAAAGAAAAAATGTGATGGTAAAAGAAGAGGAAACAAAGCTTGTATATATAGGGATTGGGGGTTGTAGGTTGGGTAGAGGAATGGGAAAATGAGAATTAAATTGTGTCATATACTGGTACAAATTCTCAATGTTGAGCACGATCATGATGTGTATATATAATATACCAATAAAGAATCAAATTTTTAAAAGATGTAAATTTTACATCCCACGGTTTATATGTTAAAATTAGTGCACAACTACTTTAATAGTTATTTTGCTTGCCAACTTCCTAGAACATGGCTTGAATGAAATATGTAGGTTAACATGTAACCATGGTATCCAAAATATCATATATATATACATATATATATGTAATATATATATATATATTAGGTCTTACATGTAGGATGCATTTTTCATTTAAGAAACATTGCTGTGGCTATTACTCACCGTGGGGGAGGAGCATACCCACTGCATTAAAAAAAGTATATGTAAACTGTCAAATAATCTTTGAAATTTCATGTTTTATGGCATATGCTTTTATCCTTAAGATTCATAACTATTAAAGAATTAAAAGTACAAAAAATATTTTTCATCGCATATCTATATTTGGAACTAAATAAGCATAAACATTTTAGCAGATGAAAAGTAGAGTAAATCTGATTTTGAAAATAAACAGAAGGTAAGAGAAAACTGATCTTATTTGTAAAATAATGTGTCAGTGAATTTAACATTAAATTAATGATATAAAAAGCTTTGTAGATATTCCTAGGAATTAAAGAAAGATTCTGTTCTTTAATAGAGGATTTCTGTTGGTGTATATTCAGCAGTAGAAAATGAAAATTTATTTTTAATATGCAGTTACTAAATGAAGTGTGAGGCTCTCCTTCTGGATTAATGCAAAGACATTTCTTAAAGCTTCATGCCAAAAGTAAGAAAAATAGTGAAGTGACTAAAATATAACTTCTCTTAAAATCAATGGCAAAATGAGGCAGCAAACAGTCCTAGAAAAATAAACAGCAATCTGTATTTTATAAAGTGGTTACAAAAAATAGGAAGTCAGAACTGTGAAGGAGAGCAGTTCCTCAATCTAAGAAATACTGAGAGAAGATAAAACTTTCACTAAAGGGATTCAAGAAATAAAAATGAACTTGAAAAAGTGTCTAAATGATTTCTATAACAAATTAGTAGAGAAGTCATATGGTAAAGGTCATGGGAAGAGACTGTGGTCCTTTGGTCTGAACGTCTCCTTACTTTCCTTTTGCACCAATGAAACCAACCAGGTCTCCTTTGGATTACCGTTCTCACATTACCTGCCACTTCCTGTTTCTTCCTACTTTTTGGACCTGAGGATGATTATTCACTCCTTTTGTATTCACATTACCCAGTATTGTTTGTGCCCCCACTGGTTCATGAATTGAAGGCTTAGTCCTTAGCACAGCGCTGTAAAAAGTTGTGGAAACATAAAGACATAGGACCTAGGAAGGTATTTTTAGTCATTGATATCTTTAGCAGTTTCTTCAGAAGAGATTGACATGGCTGTCTGTCCTCCTGTTTTGGGGAGTGTTTTCTCCCTTCTTCACACATTCCTGACAGCCACCATGTGGCTCTCACAAGATTCAGGGTGATTTTTATACCATGCCTTTGATCCCTCAGAATTGTAAAACAAATAAACTTCTTGCCTTTATAAATTAAGATGGCATAAATTAATAAATGATATAAAATAAATATATAATAAATTAATAAAATAAATTCTTTATAAATTGAGATTAAAATTCTAGAGTTGTTTGTTAAATATTTCAATATTTCCCTCATTTTTCATTCCTGTTTTAGATGATTGGCTTATATATTGTAGCACCAAAAACATTTTTCCCATTGAATTAGCCATGTAGATTAGATTAGTCATAAACCTAGTTTCAAACAACATTATTTTCCTTGAGTTTCTAGGGCTTTTTGATTTCCTGCATTGGCTTATTTATTTGTTTGTTTGACAATGTGGTCCATGTTCAGTGAAACCACAGCCCAATCAAATGCCTGGAATGATTAAAGTGTTCAACAAAAATATCTTCCCCTAGTTCATTTCCTCTGCCTTCCTGCTCATGTAATATTCTCAGAATTAAACAATATCCTGGAGTACATTTATTATGTAATTATGTATAGTTATGATTTATATACTTTTAAGATCAAAATGATGCATTGTTTAGATTTTATAATATAATCGTATTATGTAACTCAAAGACAAGAAAGGCTATGTATCCTTACAGGAAACATAAGAGTTAACAAATATTTAAAGAGATGCTTGACTTCAGTAATATGGAAGTACAAATAAAGGAGACAAAAAGTATTCTGATTTGACAGACACAAATGAAGACATCGTACTGACAATGAGAATGGATGTGGACTGTAACGAGGAGCACATACTGATTCAAAGATTTTAGAAAATAATTTGGGGTTTTCCTGCAAAGCAGAACATTTATATATCTTATAAGAATTACATTCATACATACATAATTTAGCACATTTGAAAATAGCATGTGCAAATTTCATTGCATTGCATTTCTAAGAAAGAAAAGAAAAACCATCTTAGTTCATATAAAGGAGGAGAACAGAGATGGAAATCATTTTCACTGGTGAAGCAAGGAATGCCATATCCCACTAGTCAGAAGTCACACCTGACTAAAATCCAGATTATCCAAAAATATTGTGAAACATAAAACAATAATAGCTTAAATGAAGAACTCTTTCTCATGTCAGTGTAACACATAATTTGAATAAATATCATCTCTTTGTATACCTTTGTATTGCTATTTCCAGGTGGGAAAAAGAAATTTACATATTTTTTTTGCAAATACAGTAAAACATAATGATCATCATAATAGTGGGGTAAATTTCCTTGTCATTTTACTAGAAAAAAACAAAATAGTTCAATTATCAGTGGTTACTGCCTGATTTGATCAGCACTTTATAGATTTATGTTTATTTCTGGGTTTTTCTTTTTCCTTTTTGTCCCTGAACTTTTTCTTTCCCTTCTTTGTTTTCCTCTACTCCCAGTCTCCCTTTCCCTTTGAACATTTTTTCTCATTTCACAATAGCTTACACATTTTGGACCTAATTTATAAATTAAGTTTCTTACACTAGAGAAAAGATATGGTATTTACACATGTATGTCTTATTTATTGTACTTACGAGAATGGCCTCAGAGGACTACTATCCAATATATACAAAACAACTTTAAAAATTCAGACACCCCCCAAATTTGAAGACCCAATTCAAAAGTGGGATCTGAAAAGAAAATACAGATGAGGTAGAAACAGCAAATAAACATATGAAAAATGCTCAACATTGCTATTCACCTGCGATATGTAGATGAAAACAACACTAAAATTTCAACTTACTTTAGAAAGAATGGTTGCTATCAGGAAATCAACCAACAACAAATGCAGGCAGGGGTGTGGAGAGAAAGGAACCCTTCTTTACTATTGGTGACAATGTAGACTGGTGTAACCACTATGAGAATCACTGTGGGGATTCCTCCAGAAGCTAGCACTCAAGGTCCCATTTGACGAGGCCATTTACCTACTAGATGTATTCCCAAAGGAATTTAAAAAACCACACCACAGCCACAGATATGTACCTGTGTTCATAGCAGCACAGTTTATATTACCTAAATCTTGGACACAGCCAAGACCCCATCAACCCCATCTTGACTTTACAAAAAAAAAAAAAAATTACATGACAAAATGGTTGCCTACAGAGTGAAGAGACCCAGGGAAAAGACCTTCTATGAGTCAATGCATGCATCTTGCTTTCAGAAACTTTGAGAAAGGCCTGGGAAAAACGTTCTCCTGTTCCTTCAGAGAATGGTTTAGTTCTGGACTCCTAGTTTCATTCATATGAAACAATAAACTGAGATTGTTCTGTTTCCTAATTTGCTGTCACTTGTGATGGCAGCACCTGGGCAACACCAGTTTTGACAGTCCTCTCCCAGATTTGCTACATAGATTGAAGAAATGACACTTCCTTCTGCCACCAGCACTGTTCTCCACCGTCTTTCCTCAAGCCCACAGCAGGTGGAGTCGCAAGGACAGGAGCACGAGTGACAATTAGAAGTCACAAAGCCAAAAAGAAGCTGGAGAGAGAAAAGAGCTCTGTGGGAACCCTCTTCATTCTGTCCACGGGACTGAGAGTCCTCACCAGGCGCCGCTGTCTCTCATGTCGCTACAGTGTGGGTGGAGCCTCCAACAGGGAACCACTGAGGAACAGAGCACGTCTGACTTACAGCACTAGCTGTACTCAGAAACCAGTGATTTGCCTTATTTAACTTTTACATTAGAGGGAAATGATATATCTTTCAACATTTTTTGAAATATTGAAAATAGAAATTAATACCACTATGAGAACTACAAAGTTCCAGAAACCTCAAAGTTAGAAATAGAATACTGGATTTATCTTTCATAATACTCTGTGCATAATACCAAAAAGGGAAGTTTAAACATTCTTTCCATTAGTATTTAACAGTCTGAATTCATTTTGGGTTTGATACTACAATAGAATTCCTTTCCTTGAGTGATACATATAATTCTTAACTACTTTCTGTTCCTCTGAATAATATTTTTTTCTTTTTGTGAAATACCCTTGATTTCATATAAAAATTAATTATAAAAATAATAAATAGCTCAGGTACTTTCTGTCCAGAAAAGCAAATTGGTGTCCAAAGACGTTAAGGAGCTAAATTTCAAAGTCTCAGTTTAGAAAACTAATTTGAGACCTGAAGAATAAAGTTATAAAGACTTGCTCTTGTAAATGCAGTCATCAAAGAACCCCATATGCTGTTTTGTTCCTATGTTATTACATTTTTAAATGGACTTTGATTGAAGAAGGATGAAAGTGAACATCATTAAAGCAAAATTCATGCAGAGTAGGTCTTTAAAGATGGCTATCAGTTGAAAAATGTCAGTATTATTATGGACTTACAAAGCGAAAAGGAATTGAAAATATAGAAACAAAAATGTAAGATGGAGTGGCAAAAAAACAAGGGCTTAAAAGATATCATTATACATACTAATTTTAAAATTAATTGAAGGTTTTAATTTGCATCCCTGGAAGGACCATTGATGTTGAATATTTTTCTAATATTTATTTGCTGTTTGTATTTCTTCATCTGAGAAATATGTATTCATCTCATATGCCCATTTTTGAATCAACTCTTTAAATTTGGGAGGTGTTATTTTTTCAACTCTTCACATAATGTTAGTCTTTCATCTGAACAAGAGCATTAAGAATATTTTCCCATTCTGTTTTTTTTCACTCTGTAGGTGATTTTTTTGTTGTTGTGCAAAGGTTTTCTTAATGAGATCGCAGTTGATTCTTTGTAATGTTTCTTATGCAATTGGGGTTTTACTCATGAAGTCCTGGCCTATACCTGTGTCCTCAAATGTTCTACCTATTCTCCCTTCCCTAGATTTAGTGTTTCTGTTTCATTTTTTTTAGATCTTTGATCCACTTTGATTTTAGTTCATTGCATACTGAGAGACCTGGATCTAGTCTTAGTCTTCATCATGGAGAAGACAGTTTTTCCAACATATTTATTAAAGAGGCTAATTTTTCTTCCAGTGAAGGAGTTTGTCCCCTTTGCTGAAAATAAGATTTCACCTTCCTGCAGAATGAATGCTATTATTAAGAAATCAATTTCTCCACTATTGGTGGAGATGTAAACAGGTGCGACCACTGGGGAAATCATGTGGTTTTCCTCAAAGCAACTAACATTAGAGGTTATATTATATCCAGCTATTCTCCTTCTTGGTATCTTCCCTACTCAGTCATAAAGAAGTACAAACTTGAGATATTTCTAGGTAAATGTTTACTACTTGAGATCATTCTCTTAAGTGAAATAAACTGGATACATATGTGTAAAACATTACATTGCTTTTTCAGTGTGAAACAGTGGAAGTATAAAGATGAAAATGTATAACAGATATTGTGAAATGCAAAGAAAATCTTTAAATGGAAAGAGGACTAGGCAGAGTAGAGAGAGAAAGGAAGGAAGGGAAAAAGAAAAATGAGAAAAAAGGATAAAATGAACACAGATTTTGTAAATAGAGGAAGAAGAATTGAAGGGAATGGAGGGAAATGGAAAAATAAGAATGAAAATATATCATGTACAGATATATATTTCCTATGGTGATTGTGATTTTTATGTATATCTAAATTGTATGAAGAAACTTAATGGATAAATGAGTTGGAGGTAGTATGAATTTTCTTGGTAACCTAAAATGCCAAACATTTGGGTTGTTGTAAACATGTCCCACTAATTCTATCTTTACCCATCCATTCTTGTGGTCAATAAACCTTTTATGTATAAATATAAAGAAACAAATTATGGTGCAAATCAACATTCAATTTTTGTCTCTATACTTTCTAGTCTCCCTTGCAATTAATGGGAATCACATCAATGGTTTTGACCAGTTAATTGTGGGATGAAGTTACATGTGTTTTTTCTGCCCTAAGGCCAGAAAAGAACCCTGGTCCACTCTCCATTTCTCCTCTTCCTTGTGTTACTAATGTGAGGGAAGGTCTCAAGTGTGAGGTGATGGTTCAAGAATGCTGAACAAATTGTATTCTTGAATTAATGTATAGATACAGCTGTCTTTAGGAGTTACTCAACCAATAATGAACTTACCAGGTGTAATAACTTTGCTTAAGCCAGTGGGTTTTAAAGATTATGGGTTCCACATTCCCCATTAGTTTTTTCTGAAAAATAATAGCTATCATAGTCACCCATTCACTTGGCAAACATTACGGAGTGCTTCAGGTAGACCATACGCTAGGTTCTGAAGATGTGCTTTAAAAAAGAATCTTTGTAATGAAGCTTCTGATTTAATGGAATACAGATAATAAACAAATTCTCAAATAAGTGTTTAATATGCTATGATTTTACTACATTGTATAATTTATTGTATAATACAATGCTCATAAGTTCATAATCTCTTATATCAAATAAGAATGTACATGTTATGATTTGGATTTGAATTATTCCCCCGAAAGTTGTGCCCATAAGGTTTGGTTATCAGCTAATAGATTTTAGGATAGTGACTGAGTCATGAGTGTTCTAACTTCATCAAGTGTGTTAATGTATTTGTTAATCTCTTTGAAAGGCATAGATCATTGGGGTGTGGCGGGGGTGACTCTGTGGGCACTAGAGCCTGTCCCCAGCTCTTTCTCTTTCTCACAGCTTCCTGGCTGCTTTCCTTTGCTTGCCTTTCTACCAAGATGTTACTGCCTCACCAGAGTCTTGAAAGCAATGAAGCAGTGACACTTCTGAAGCTATTAACCAATATCAATCTTTCCTCCTTTGTATTTCTCAGGCATTTGGTACCAGTAATAGAAAATTGATCAACACAATATCTTGTTCAGGCTTCAACCTATGAATAGCACTATTTCATTTACATGCTTACACAGTGCAAAAATCTTAACCATGGTTGTTAACTTAATCATTATTCAAACATGCGAGTAGATCCCAAACCAATTCTTTCATTTCCCAAAAGTAAAGGTAAAAGTTAACTCAAAAATTTTGGAAACAAATTTGTAAGAATCCCCTGGAAGTTATAGTTGGCGTGCAGTTGGCGTATCTCCTATATCTGCTTATGACAAGAACCTGAGACCAATGGAAAAATTATGTGCATGCCAGTTTTTTGTGAAGAAATTTTGTGAACTTTTTCTACTTCTATGCTGAGAAAATACTGACATAGGAACATTTTTAAAATATAATATTTTGTCCATTTTACCTTTTCACCAAATTGGTTATCTTTCAAATTCCCAATTTTATGTAGG
>PVIC010045873.1:0-14458 GCA_004025085.1 Thryonomys swinderianus
AAAAAAAAAAAAAAAAAAAAAAAAAAAAAAAAAAAAAAAAAAAAAAATACATGAAACACATCCAAACAGATATTACAGAAATTAAAAATTCCAAATGTGGGGCCAGGGATTTAGCTCAGTGGTTCCAATGTGCCTTGCCAGCACAAAGTCCCAGATTCAATCCCCAGTAACCACATACCACAATGCTGGGCGTGGTGACTCACATCCACCAGCAATCAGTACCACACACCACAATGCTGGGTGTGGTGGCTGACACCTGTAATCCCAGCACTCGGGAGGCAGAGGAAGGAGGATTACTGTAAGTTTGAGGCCTGTCTGGGGTACATAGTGAGCTCAAGGCCAGCTTGAACTACAAAGTGAGACACTGTCTCAAAAAACCAAAAACCAAAAACCAACAACAAAAAATTCCAAATGTGAGGACAGAATATCAGATATAGAAGACAGGACTGCAGTTAGCAAACATGAAAATAAAGATTTCTTAAAAATAGAAAGTAACTATGGAAAATCAGTTCAACAGCTGCTAGATGGTGTAAATAATAAAATAATATTGACCAGAATTGATGGAAAAGTAGGAGATAGTGCAAATGACATAAAAAAAACCTGTTCACCAAAATATTACAGAAAATTTACAGACAGGGAAAATAATTTAACATACAGACAAGTGAGCCATATAGAACTCTAAATGGCCATGGTGAAGAAAATACACTTATGTATATAATAACCAAAGTTACAGAAATTTAACACAAGAACAAGAAACAAAGAAGAAACAGAAAAGAAAGAAATCATCTAAAAAGGAAAGCCCATCAGAATCACAGCAGACTTCTCAATAAAAACTCTGAAGTCAAGGAGAGGCTGGAGGTGAAGTATTTCAAACCCTGAAACAAAATAAACTCCAACCCAGATTTATATATCCCATAGAAGTATAGTTCAAAATTGATGCAGAAATAAAATATGTCTAGGAGAGACAGGCCCCTCCAGCACTGCCCCTCCAATAAGACCACTGGATGCCTCTGTGCCCACTTCCACAAGGGCACTCCATACCCACATCCATAAAGGTCTGTCCTGCCTGCTGACACCCCAATCCATGCAGCAGAGGTACCAGGAGCCAGAGAGACACTGATAGTTTGTTAAGATGGCATAATGGTGAGCAGTAAAGAGATGACCTCCCTGAGCCTTTTTGTTGGAAACTGAAGCATTCTGGGATAGGAAAGATGGAGAAGACTTCAGTAATTGGTGAGTTGTTAGGTGTGGCATCTCCTACCAAAACAGATGTGCTACAGGTGAATAGTGGCTCAAATCCACAGTACAATTTTGTAGAATCTGGCCTGGGAACCAGAAATCAGACTGAATATCACTGGAATACAGCTAATTTGTTGAGATCAATGAACTCATCTTTACACACTGCTGTCCAGATTACATACAAATAATACTAAAATCTCACCTGGAAGGAAACTCTCTTTTATTTTTGTTTTTTCTTTTACTTCTCTTTTCTTCATTTCTCTCCCTTGTTTCTGTTTCTGTCTAGTTTTCATGTTGCTGTTATTCTGTTCTATTCTTGTTTTGCCTACTTCTCTCTTTTCTTCTTATATCCATCAGTTTCCTAAAGTATGTGTGATAATCCTGTGTCCTCTAGCCCTACTTCCAACCTGTCTATCTTTCTATCCCCTTTAATCCTTCTAAGTCTTCTTTTCAGAGGGTAAAGGTGTTATATTGAAAGGCTTATTATCTATTAACATATTTCTCATTGGTTCTTGATTTTGATATATGTCTAGTTTATACAGTTAAAGATACTGAAATAAGAGCTACTACTATTTATCATTTTCTAAGCTGTTTTTGATGCTACTGTTATTACTGATTGTATTACTTTGGCCAAGGTGATGTGATTGTTCTAATCAGTCTTTTTTTTTTTTTTTGGTGTATCAAGACTGAAATTACTTAAAGGCCATTACAGACACCAAACCCAAAGGTCAACTACATCAGGAAGACATTCCAAGAAATAAACATTCCATAAGGGGTTACAAATACTAGAAAAAGGATTCAGCAATAACCAATTTCCAAATAATAAATTAGACCAAAGACTTTACTTATAACAAAAAACTAGAAATAAGAAACACTTAAACAAGGCATAAAAAGAGTTTCAGATCATCATTCAGGGGGATGAGATGGAACAATCTAGAACTCAACCACCTGGACCACCTGAACTGGCAACTAAAAAGGATCTGGAAAGCATGAAATCAGAAATAGCCTAGCAGATAACAACAGAGATAGTGAATATGGTGAAAGACACAGATTAAAAAAAAAAATAGAGACGCTCAGGAATTGATGGAATCCCAACATAGGAAACAAATAGAATTGAATAAGCAGATTCAAATGGAAATCCAGGAGATGAGAAACTCTATTGAAAGTTCACACAGTAGAACAAGCAAATGGGAGGGCATAATCTCAGACATAGAAGATAGGATTACAGTTAGTGACCAGAAAAGGAATGATTTCTTAAAAACAGCAAGGGAAGAGGAGAAATCAATACAGCCGCTAGTAGATGGTACAAAGAAGAATAACATAAGACTGATCAGAGTCAATGGAGAACAGGAGATAGTACAAATGACATTGAAAATGTGTTCACAGGTAATGGCAGGGAACTTCCCAAGCAAAGAAAAAGAATTTGATATACAGATAGATAAGCGAAGCATATAGGACTCCACCTAGCTATGATAAAAAAATCCATATCTAGGTATATAATAGTCGAGGTTCCAGAAGCCCACCAAAAAAACCAAAATACTGAAAGCAGTAAGGGAAAAGAAACAAGTCACACACAGGAAAGCCCAACAGAATCACATCAGACTTTTCAACATAAACCCTCAAGTCAAGAAGGACCTGAAATGAAGTATTTCAAGCCCTAAAAGCAACTTTTGACCTAGATAGGTTTATCCTGCAAAGTATTTCAAAAGAGTCAGGGGAATGAGATACTTCCATGACAAAGAACACCTGAAAAATTTCATGAACAACAAATCATTTCAAAATATTCTAAACAATAACCTAGAAAAAGACATTGAGGGGCAAAACTCATAAGGCCCAACTGAGTGAAGTCATTAAGCAAGGCAAGAAATTAAATAGAAAAGGGATCCCCATTTAATATATAAATAAAAGTACCAACAACAGGAAAATATCATGACAAATCAATGCATATGTTATAGCCAGCAAGGTTAATGACCTTAGTACACCAATCAGAAGACAGATTTGCAGCATGGATTAAGAAGTAAGATCCTACAATATGCTATGTACAAGAAACACACAATTCAAAAAGAAATCTATAGACTGAAGGTAAAAGGAAGGAAAACAATTCTCCATGTGACAGAAACTCACAGAAAAGCATGAATGGCTATCTTATTTGCAGACAAAATAGATTTCAAACTAAAGCTAATTAAAAGAGACAAAAAAAGTTGACTACATCCTTGTAAAGGGAATAATCCAAGAGGAAGAGATGACAATAATGCACCAAATGCTAGTGCATCCAACTATACTAAGCAAATATTAACAGACATGAAAAACCAAATAAGCATAAATACAGTAGTAATGGGAGATATCAATGCCCCACTCTCACAAAGATACAGATCAAGTAGACAAAAATCAAAAATGAAATGCTAGAGCTGAACCAAATGGTTGAAGAAATGGATTTAATAGGTACCCCACAAAAAAATAAGAGTATTCTTTTCAGCAGCACATGGGTGATTCTATAAAATAGACCACATATGAGCTCATAGAGCATGTTTAAGTAAATGAAAAGGAACTCTCTATTGTCAGACCACAGACAATGTAATTGAAGACAATAGCAAAAGAAATTGCAAGAACTTCATAAACAAATGGAAATGAGTAATATTGTTCTAAAGAACCAGTGGTTGAAAGATGAAATTAAAGAAGAAATCAGATAGTCTCTACAGAGATACTGGAAAACACAATACAGAAGGCCAAGATCACACAACATAAGCAAGTTAGATTCATCCCAGATAGTTTCTACATACCACAGTTTATGTACCATGGTGAAAGCAATTCTGTGAGGGAAATTCATAGCAGGGAATACCCGTAGTAGAAAAACAGACTGAGTTCAAATAAATAACCTAATGCTTAACCCCAAATCCCTAGAAAAAGAGCATGACAAACTCAAAGCAGTACAAGGGGAGAAATTATAAAGATAAGAATAGAAAGCAGTGCAGTAGAAACCAAGAGAATGATACAAAAAAATGAATGAATAGAAGAGCCAGTGGTTCAAAAGGATAAATAAAATTGACAAACCCTTAACCAACCTTATCACAAACAGGAAGCAAAGGCTGAAATCCATGTAGTTATGAATGAAAAAAATGGTGCAATTACAATGGATTCATCCAGCAGAAATTCAGAGGAACATCAACATTGACTTTGAAAACCTGTACACCAATAAGATGGAAAACAGAAGAAATGGACAGATTCTAGACACATGAATAACAAAAGTTGACCCAAGAAGAGGAAAATATTCTAACCAACCCAATATCAGCCAATGAAATTGAAAATAATTTGAACTTGCAGAAAAAAAACCAGGTCCTGATAGTTTCACTGCTGAATTCTATAAGAAATTTAGGGAAGAGCTAATCCCACTATTTCTCAAACACTTTAATGAAATTGAAAGGAAAACAGCATTCCCAAATTCATTCCAAGAAGCATTACCTTAATTCTGAAAGCTAGGAACCCAATGAAAAAAGAGACCTACAGGCCAATCTCCCTAATGAATATAGATGCAAGTCTTCAATAAGATACTGGAAAACACAATACAGAGGATGAACATCATACAACATAAGCAAGTTGGATTCATCCTAGGGATGTAAAGTTCATTCATTATACATAAATCAATAAATGTAATGCATTATATCAACAGAGTCCAGGACAACAATCATATGATCACCTAAATTAATATAGAAAAGTCATTAAATAAGATCCTATACCCACCATTTTAAGAACCCTATAGAAAACTGAGGTAGATGATCTTTATCTCAACCTGATAAAAGTCATCTATGGTGCCAGGTGTGGTGACTCACACCTGTAATCCCAGCACTCGGGAGGCAGAGGCAGGAGGATTGCTGAGTTCCAGGCTTGCCTGGTCTACATAGTGAGCTCAGGGCCAGCCTGAACTACAAAGCGAGACCCTGTCTCAAAAAAAAAAAAGTCATCTATGAAAAACCAACAGCCAGGATCATACCAAATGGTCAAAACTGGAAATCTTTCACGCTAAAGTAAGGAATAGGACAAAGATGTCCACTGTCACCTCTCTTATTTAATATAGTTCTGGAAACATTAGTGACAGCAGTCAGAGAAGAAAAAGAAATAAAGATAGGAAATGAAGAAATAAATATTTGATTATTTACAGATGACATGGTACTCTATATAGAAAACCCCAAAAAATCCACCAAAGACTCCTAGATTTAAAACCCAGATTCAGTAGAGTAGCTGGATATGAGGTAAATACCCAAAAATCAATAGCCTTATGATATGTGAACAGCAAACACTCTGAGAAAGAAATTGGGGAAATAACTCCTTTCATGATTGCATAAAAATAATGAAATTCTTAGGAGCCCATCTAATGAAAGAAGTGAAAGACCTTTACTCTGAAAACTATAGTACTATAAAAAAGAGATCAAAGAGAATATCTTAAAATGGAAAATCATCTTTTGATCCTGGGTAGGAAGAATCAAACACTGAGATTTCATTTCACTCCAGAAAGAGTGGCACCTATGAAAAAAATCAACTAATAAATCCTGGCATGTAAAGAGAATCATAATGTATAATAGAGATTGTGAAATAGGAAGAAAATGTCAAAAGGAAAATGGAAAATAGGGAGGGGAGTTGGAGAAAGGAAAGAAGTGAAAGAAAACATGTACAAGAAAAGAAGGAAAACATGGAAACAATGTTTTGTAAATGGGAAATGGTGGTAAGGTTGAGGGGAAACCATGGGAACAGTAAAAAATTAGAAGCCAGATACATCATGTATAGGTACAAAATCCCAGTGATGAACATAATCATATTGTACACCTAAAATGTACCAATAAGTTTTTTAAAAGATATGTTCATAACAAAGAACACTTAAGGAGCTCAGTGGATGCCAAACCAACCCTCCAAAATGTTCTGCAGGATATTCCAGAATGAGATAATGAGGATTACAAATTCATGAACCCCAACAGAAGGACTGAACTAGGCAAAGCAAGAAATTAAACAGGGAATAAAGGGAAAGGAGCCAATATAACAAGGATAAGTCAATACACATCAGTTATAACCATCAGTGCTAATGGCCTCAACTCACCAATCAAAAGAAGCAGACTGACAGAATAGATCAAGAAGCAAGACTCAGTAATATTCTCTATACAAGAAACACATTTAATTCAAAAAGAAATTTATAGATTGAAAGTTAAAGGATGGAAAACAACATTTTATGTGATAAGAACATGGAAAAAAGCAGGGATAGCTGTTCTATTTTCAGAGAATGTGGATTTCAGACCAAGACTAAGAGACACAAAGAAGGCCTACATACTTTTTAAGGGAACAATCCAAAGGGGAAGAGAAAACAAGCATATATATGCACCAAATACAAATGCACTTAACTATATAAAATAAATATTAATGGACATGAAAAATCAAATAAGCACTAATACAATACTAGTGAGAAAATGCTATACCCCACCATCACAGATAAACAGATCAGCTAGGAAAAAAAATCAACAATGAAATATTAGAACTAAATCGAACTTGGAACAAACAAACTTGAAGGATGCCTACAGTGTTCCACCTAGTAACATCAGAATATATTTTCTTCCCAGCTACACAGGGGAATGTTCTCCAAAATTGATCAGTCTAGCTCACAGAACATGCTTAAGTAAATGTAAACGGCCTGATGTTACCCCATGCATATTATCAGACGACCAGTACAATGAAATTGGAGATAAAGGACAAAAGAAACCACAAGATCTTCATAAACAAATAGAAAATTAAATAATACCCTCCTGAGAAAGAAATGGGTGACAGGAAAACTGAAGAAAAAATTAGTTTCTACAATTAAATGATATGGCCAATACAACATATTGGAATTTATTCAAAATTACAAAAAGAGCCCTAAGAGAAAAATTCATAGCATTAAACACAATATTAGGAAAACAGAATGAACTCAAATAGACAACTTCAAGTTGAACTTCAGGCTTCTAGAGAAAGAAGAGCCAGTCAAACCCAAAGCTCATGTAAGGGAAGAAATTATAAAGAACAGAGTAGTAATTAATGCAATGGAGACTAGGAGAAGGACATAAAGAATCAATGAAACAAAAAATTGGTTCTTTGGTAGGTTAAATAAGATTGATAAATCCTTAGCTCACCTTAGTTAAAAAAAAAAAAGGAAAGAGAAATCTGAAATACAGGCAATTAGGGATTAAAAGGATAAAACCACACAGAAACTACAGAGATCCAGAGAATCTGCAATACCTACTATGAGAACCCATATTCAATAAGAAGGACAACACAGAAGAAATGGACAAATTTCTAGATGAATATGAATTAACAAAACTGAATTAGTTGTGGTTTTTCTATAAAATGGAGTATTACTCTGCCCTAAAGAATGACAAGTTTGAGTCATTTATACTCAAATGGATGTAGCTTCAGGACATACTCATAAGTGAAATAAATAGGTCACAAATGTGTAAATATTGTATCTGTTCTCTGTTATGAGAAGCTGAAGGTGTTAATGAGTTCTAGAATGTATGATGGATATTGTGAAATAGAAAATATTCAAAGGGAAATGTGGTGGTGGGGTGAGTAATGAGAGGTAAAGAAAAATGTGATGATAATAAAAAAGGGAAACAAAGCTTATGTATTTAGGGGGTTGGGGTTACAGGGTAGGTAGGGGAATGAGAAAAAATGAGAATTAAATTGTGTCATATACTGGTACAAATTACCAATATTGAGTGTGATCTTGGTGTGTATATACAATGTACCAATAAAGATAAAAATTATTTTAAAAAATGAATTAAGATATAAAAATTCTAAATAACACAGTATCAGGCACAAAAAGGTAATTAAAAACTTACTAATAGGGGCCAGAGATTTAGCTCAGTGGTTCTGGTGCCTGCCTCACAAGTACAAGGTCCTGAGTTTGATCCCTGTAACCACATGGGCGTGTTGACTCACGCCCACCAGCAACCAATACCACATACCACAGTGCCGGGTGTGGTGGCTCATGCCTGTAATCCCAGCACTCGGGAGGCAGAGACAGGAGGATTGCTGAGTTGGAGGCTTGCCTGGGCTACATAGTGAGCTCAGGGCCAGCCTGAACTACAAAGCCAGATCCCGTCTCAAAAAAAAAAAAAAAAAAAAAAAAAAAAAAAAAAAAAAAAAAAAAAAAAAAAAAAAAAAAAACAAAAAAACAAAAAAACAAAAAAAAAACCTTACCAACAAAGAAAGGTCCTCGTCCTGATGGATTCATTGCTGAGTTCTACAAGAAATTTAGAAAGAGCCTAATGCTATTACTTCTCAAACTCTTTAATGAAATAGAAAGGGAAGCAATACTGCCAACTTCATTCTTGGAAACAGGTTTTGATTTCAAACCCAGAAGGATCCAACAAAAAAAGAGAACTACAGACCTATCTTCCTAATGAATGTAGATGCAAAATTTCTCAATAAGATACTGGAAAATGAAAAGCAGAGATTATCCAGATTATATCCCTGACCAACTAGGAGTCATCCAAGGGATGAAAGAATGGTTCAACATGCACGAATCAATATAATGCACTACATTAACAGAGTCAAGGACAAAATCATATGATCATCTCTATAGATGGAGAAAAAGTGTTTGGAAAAGTTCAACACCCATTCATGATTTTATTTTTTAAAGCAACAACCCTCTAGAGAAGTGGAATATAAGTTTTTGATCTCATCCTGATAAAAGCTATCTATGAAAAACCAACAGCTGACATTATAACAAGTGAAAAAAAAAGTGAAAACTTCCTCTCTAAAATCAGTAATGAGATGAAGATTCCATCATCAGCACTTTTGTTCAGTGTAGTTCTGGAAACATTAGCCACAGCAATAAGACAAGAGAAAGAAATAAAAGGAATAAGGATAGGAAAGGAAGATCTTAAATTGTCATTATTTGTTGACATGATACTCTAAATAGAGGACCCTAAAACCCCACCAAAAGACTTCTAGACTTAATAATAATTGTAGACTTAATAATTTCGTAGTACACCTGGATACAAAGTCAACACTAAAATATTCAATAGTGTTCCTGACCATGAATAACAAACTCACTAAGAAAAGAATTGGGTAAACAACATCTTCCAAAATAGCATCCAAAAGAAAAAATTCTTAGAAATGAATCTAATAAAGGAAGTAAAAACCCCTACATTGAAAACTACACTACTGTGAAAAATAGATAAAAGAGGATATCAGAAAATGGAAAAGTATCCCTTACTCCTGGGTAGGAAGATCCACTATAGTGAAAATGACCATCTTTCCAAGACTGTTGTACAGATTTAATGCAATCTTGGTCAAAATACCTCACAAAATTAGCATACGTCACAAAATTAGAAAAAACATTTCTCAAATTCATTTGGAACCAGAAGAGACATAGAATAGGCAAGGTATTCCACGTAATAAAGGCAAAGCAAAGGATAGCATAATCCCCAACTTGAAACTATACTACAAAGCTACTGTGATAAAAACAGTGTGGTACTGGAAAGAAACAGATCCAAGGATCGATGGAACAAATTAGTATATGTGCTGCCGAAGCGAGCACCGATGGAACAAATTAGAAGATGTAGAAATTACTCCAGACACACTCAACCACCTTATCTCTGACAAGGGAATGAAACATCTTCATTGGAGGAGAGATAGCTTTTTAAGAAATCCTGCTGGAAATATTGGTTTCCATATGTCAAAGATTAGAATGAGACCCGTATCTTTCATGATGCACTAAACTGAATTCAAACTGGATTAAAAACCAAATATTAAACTCAAGCACTAAATTTGCTGGAAGAGAGAATTGATAGAACTCTTGAAAAGATTGCTGAAGGAAAATTTTTATGAGCAAAACCTTGCTTTCATGGTAACTAGCACAAAATAAACAACTAGGACCTCATTTTACTTAAAAGAAACCCTTTTGCACAGCAAGAGAAACCACCGAGTGAAAAGACATCCTACAAGGTAAGAAAAAGGTTTTACCTGCTATTCCTCAGACAAAGGACTATCATTTATAGCATATTAAAAACTAAAAAAATCAGACCCCAAAATTTAAAGACCCAATTCAAAAGTAGGCATCTGAAATGAACAGGCATTTTTCAGATGAAGAAGTAAAAGCAACAAAAAAAAACATGAAAAAATATTCAACATCACTGGTTATTTCAGAGATGCAAATTGAAATAACACTGAATTTCTATCTCACTCCAGGAAGAATGGCTGCTATCAATAAATCAACCAATAAAATATGCTGGCAGGGATATGGGGAGAAAGGAATCCTAACCTCTTGGTGGGAAAGCAGCTGGTGCAACCACTGTGGAAATCAGTGTGGGGATTCCTCAAAAATCTAAAAGTAGAGATTTCATTTGACCTAGAAGTTCCCTTTTTAGATATCTTCCCAAAAGAATTAAAAGCATCATGTTGTAGTGCTATATGCACACCTTGTTTATAGCAACACATTCTGTAATAGCTGAACCTTGGAAATAGCCCAAATGTGTATCAACTGAAAAATGGATAAAGGAGTTATTTTTTAATTTTATTCATGAACCAAAGTACTACTCAGCCATAAAGAAAGTTTAACTGGAAACATTTCTGGCTAAATGGATGTACCCTGAGGTCATGCCCTTAAGAGAAATAAGTCAGACACACATATGTAAATATTCCATTATTTCTCTGGTGTGAGAAAATTAAAGTGTAAATGAGGGTCAAAACTTATAATAGCTATTGTGAAATAGAAAGTAAATGTTCAAAGGAGCAAGGGGTCTAGGGAAGTATGTGGGGGAAGAGAAGAAAAGAAAAATGAGAAAAGGAAAAATGGAAACAAATGTTTGTAAATAAGGAAAGGTAGAAGGATGGAAGGAAGGAGAATGGAAAAGAATAAGACCCATGATATATCATGTACAGGTAAAAATTCCTAAAATGTACCAATAAGCAATAAGAAAAGAGTATGGTTTCAAGGTGTAGCCATTTACCTAGAAATGTCTCGAGTTTATCCTTCTTTATGGCTGAATAGTATTTTCTTTTTTTTAAATTGAATTCTTTATTGGTACAATTTATATACATCTCAAAATCACATATAACATTGGGAAATTTGTACCAGTATATGCCACAAGTTAATTCTCATTTTTATCCATATCCCTACCCACTCCCCCCTCCTCCCCCCTTATACATGCTCTTTTATTTTCTTTCTGTATCATATTTATTCCTTCCCCTCATCCCATTCCCACACCAAGTTTCCTATAGAAATATTCTACTCTATAAAAGCTGTCCTACTTTCTAGAACTCATTGAATAGTATTTTCTTATGTAAAAAAAAATCCTTTTTTACCCATTCATTGGTTTTAATCTTTGCCATGTATATAGTCTCTTTTTCCAAAATGAAATTTTAACATTGTTTTAGCTTTCATTTCTCTAGGGGACAGGGATTTTGAACATTTTTTCATATGTTTGTGGGCCATTTGTACTTCTGTTCATTCACTTGCTCATTTCTTGATTCAGTTTTTTATTTGAGGTGATCTAATTTTTGTGACTTCTTTATATGTTTTAGGTATTTTTCCATTTTCTGAGGAAGAAATGGCAAAATACTTTTTCTATTCTATATGTATCTGGTAAATTATCCCTCTACTTGTGATGTATTACAAATACATTTTGTTTTACTTTGTCATTTTGTAAAACTTCACTTGTTATTTTAAGCCAATATTTTATTTTATTGGAGTATAACTAGTAAATAAAAATTGCATATTTATAGAGGACCCCAGAAATATGCAGGGATTATTTTCCCAGAGCACCTGAGAATAGTCAAAATCCATGAATTTCCGAGATTGTCAGAAAAATGCCTATTTTATACCTTGTCATAAATATGCGATATCTCCTACAATTATGTAGTTTAGTTTAATAAACTATTGTAGTAATAAAGCCTTAGAAGGTGCAGGGCATTTTGGCAACACGTTAGGGATCTTAGGGCTTTAAGAACAAAGCTAAGAACACTAGAGATAGCTACACTCGGTAGAGCAACCTGTTATGAAGCAGAAATGCTGGTGGATCTGCTGGCGATAGGTTACAGGACAGCAACTAATCAGCAGCAAGAACTGAATAAGGCTCTTGGATTGTCTACTTCCAAATTTATGGCCAAGAAAAACAACTGTGGTGAGTATTTCCGGTTTCTGTGAAATTGTGGGGATTTCTGAGAACAATTATTAGTTAGAGTTAAGGAAAAAATCCACAGATAACTGAGGCCATGAACTCTGAATCATGACTTCATGGGGGTGTACTGAATGTATAAATATAATCACCAAAATCAAGCTAATTAACACAATATCCTTTGACATATTTCACATGGTTACCATTTTGCCTCTTCTGGTGAGAATACACCTACCTTCTCAGCAAATTCTGACCATGTGATACAGTGTTATAACCTGAAGTCATGTTGCATCACTAAAAACTGTGTGCTTTAACCCATTTTCCACCTCTCTAGCCTCTGGATTCTTCATTCTATTTGAAGCAAATTTTATTTTAATTTTTACATGTTTGAATTTATTGACCATGTTTTTTCATTCCTTCACTTTGAGACACATTTAGAAAGACTTTCCCCACTCTTATTGTGAAGTAATTCACCCAGATTTCATTTAGAACTTAAATAGTCATATTTTTTTAACAAAACACTTTAAATACATTTTCAGTTTTATCTTCTTTTTTGTAATCTAATGGAGCTTCACTTGAATAGTTATTTATGCCTTGTTTCGAGCTGAGTTGTCTTGAAGTAGAACCTTTATTGAGGGTCCTTGTGCACATGGTTTATTTAAAAGTACTTCAGGGAGAGAATAGTAAGAAAGTGGGGGAAACAGGATGGAGAAGGTGAAAAGCTGAACCAGAGCATAGTTTCAGGCAAGGTGTCATAGAGCTTCAGCCTGTTCCCTCAAGGGAATTCTGCCATAAAGTTATGTCTCCAAGTTGGTCCAATCTCAGGCAAGGAAGCTGTTTTCATGCTGCCATATCCATCAATCATTGGCTAAAGCTGTCCCTGAGAAAGAGAGCAGTTAGAAAAAAGAATTGCCATTCAATGCGGTCTTTGGCATCAAACACAGCAAAGCCAGGGGAGGGATGTGCAGAAACACTAACAAAGATCTGAAGAAATAAGGACCCTAAGTGCCAACAATGCCCTCAATACAACTAACAAAAACAATAAATTGGGCACATGTGGTTGTGGGAAGGAAAGAGAGAAAGAATCACTTCTTTTTCTGCAGTTCTGTTGTATTTCTAGAGCTCAAGGTGTATGTCCCTGCTTAATTACCTCTGTTTACTCAATAATGAAATTGTGGCTTTGTCAAAAGCTGTGACCAAAAATAAATTTCTAACATCTCATTAATGATAAAGAGTAAGGAATACCTTTGATAAGCAGTTGTCAAGTCTACTTCCCAATAAAACACATAACAAGAGCGTGTCTGGTTTTTCTTCCCTGGAAGTTTATGTGGATTGATTACTTAAATGTAATAAGGATTCAGGCCAATTATAAGAACTCTCAAATCTGTTCTTCCCACTTAGGGGGCATCTGTCTGCCTACACTTAATCATTCCTTACCACCACATTCTATCACTTCCTCTTTGAGGGCACAACAAACTTCCTGCCCATATTCTATCTGGAACTTTGAGGACAGATCTTTGTTTCCTGAGGCTCAGGCAAGTGCTTGCATAGATTCTCAGAGTTTGTTGGATCTTTGAGGTCTTCTGTCCTGTCATCAGAAGCCTCATTCCCAAATGAGGAGGCTTCTCCTCCTGTATTCATTCATTCCAACCCAGTTTAGTGGTTTAAAGACCAGATCTTGAAGTCAGATCCCAAAACAACTCAGTTCTTTTAAAAAATACAAGACTTTAGAGGAGTTTAAAAGTGTCCTCAGTATCAGATGTTAGTTTATTCATATGCAAATGAGAGATAACATCTATATTGCAGAGTTAGTGTAATAATTAAAATAAATACATTAAGCCTTTGGTATGGTTCCTGATATGCATCATCACCATCATTATTATTATTTATTTTCATTCTGCCTGGATGCTTCTCATACTGTTGACTTTTCTCTAAACTTTTCCTCAGAAGACAACATCTCATTTTTTTTCATTACTCAGTAAACTTTATTGGTACATTATATATACAGCTCACAATCACATACAACATTGGAGAACTTGTACCAATATGTGACACAGGCCAATTCTCATTTTTACCCACAT